>JAJHUR010102828.1:0-16761 GCA_027495735.1 Lutjanus campechanus
ACAGGTATGTACTCACCACTATGCCGATGTGATGATAAGTGAAGATCTTCAGTTCACAAAACAATCCTGGAGTTTTAGGAGAAACAGGGTAGCAGCCTCATCCAGTACAATGGCAGTGAATGGTGACCACGGATAAAACGTTACCCATTCACTGCCATTGTACTGGATGAGGCTGCTACCCTGTTTCTCCTAAAACTCCAGGATTGTTTTGTGAACTGAAGATCTTCAACCATCATCACATCGGCACAGTGGTGAGTACATACTGAGTGGCTTATTCTCACAAAGTGGAATATTGCTTTAAAGGCTTGAATTTTATCATATTCCCTGATAAATGCTTGATTTGCAACATAATCTGGTGCTTCATCCTCACAATCATCATGAAAACCCTTTTTCTAAAATTTTGAAATTAAATGATGGCATCAAAATGAGTGAGCTTTAAATAAGCATCAAAACACACAGTCAGAGTGAACAGCTGGTAAAATAAACAGTGACAGTCTGCATTGATAGCTGTGCTTGGAATTTGTTGTTGTATGTAATGATAAAGGCTTTCGGAGTCATGAGAATTTTTGGATCAGGTACCTTGAAAAGTGCTTGCAGTGTGTAGGGTTTGTGACATCTAATGGGGAACTATGATTGCACACACAATGTCTCACCCTCCCCCTCCAAGTGTGTTGAAGGAGAGCCCAAGTAGCTTGCACAAAACACCAGCGTTTGTACATTGAAACATGGTGGGGCAACATGATGGGCTCCATGGAAGAGGAGCTGCTTTCTCTGCTTATTCTCATTTTGGCCAGTTTCAATTTTCAGTCTTTCTAAAAACTACAGTTGACAGAGAAAAGTTACAAAAATGTGTACTCTAACGTAAAACTAAATTAGATTTTCATAATAAAACACTGACCATGAAATAACTTTTACATTTCCAAAAATTACATTTTCATGTCATGTCATGTCATGTCATATCATGTCATGTTATTAGGGAACATGATCTCGCAAGATCTCATAGCAAATGTGATTCCAGGTGATCTTGTAGGAGCAGATGTAAACAAACCGGAGACTGACATGGTTCAACCAGTTGTAGTGAAGCTTTGCATTGAGGAAAAACAGAAGCAGAAGTCAAACGAGTCTGGATGAGAAAATGTTTGAGGAGACACATCAACACAGGTTGTTTATTTTTCAGCCAGAACTCAGCTGCTCCGTCTCCTTGTAGACTGTCTGTCTTCTCTTTATCCTGTTCTTGGAATCTCTCACTAACACCGACTTCATGCAGACATGTGTCTGAGTGTATATGACAGTGACCAGTGCTGTTGTGGCTGTGACGTTCCTGTCTGTGTCACTGCGCACATGACGTGACCATCGTATGGAGCGTGTGTGAATATGACGGTTCTGGTCTCTGGCTGGTCAATTGATGTATATCTCATGAAAACATATTTCTGCAATACACAGATGATTGAAATGATTCCAAACAAAGCATTTTTAAAAAGAAAAGTCAAGGCAACCTGAAACATTATTTTGCAAATTTATTTGCCAATTAACTTGCACGAATCAAATATTCGATTATTAAACTATTTTGATAATTAATAATTTTCTAGTTTCTTAGGATGTCATCTTGGTATTTTACATATTTGACATTTTATTGACTGAACAACTAATCAGTTAATCAAGAAAATGATTGAGAGATTTATTGATGATGAAAATGATGAGATTGTGACCACTTGTGTCCACGGCCGCTTGTATACGTGGATACAAGAAAGGAGCCAGCTGAGGTGGTTCAGGCCTCTCATAAGGATGCCACCTGGTCGCCTCCCTAGGGAGATGTTCTTGGGAGGAGACCACGGGGCAGATTTAGGACTAGGGGGAGGGATTATATGTCCACTCTGGCCTGGGAACACATCAAGGTCCCCCAGTTAGATCTGGTTAATGTAGCTGAGGAAAGGGATGTCTGGGGTCCCCTGCTGGAACTGCTATCTCCATGACCCAACTTCAGATAAACGGTTTAAGATGGATGGATGGATGGATGGATGGATGGATGGATGGATGGATGGATGGATGGATGGATGGATGGATGGATGGATGGATGGATGGACAAGATTGCGCCAGGATGAATTAATTGAGAAAGTATTCGACAGATTAATCAATGAAAATAATTGTTGTCACAGCCCTACATGAGACTGGAGTCCAGAAAAGGAGACAGAGTTGTTCTTCTGTAAGGCAGCAGCAGATTGGTGATATTTTGTGTCAGTCACAGACAGAACTGACAGCTCCACTGTGGTGTCTGTGTGAGTCCTGATGAGAGAGAGGGAGGCTGCAAATCCAGCTGTTTCCTCCTCTGTCTCTGTACAGCTGAGCTCCTGCTTACTCAGCACAGTCACACTTCCATTCATACCAGCTGCTCCAGCTCCAAAGATTGTTTCTTTTCATACAAACCAGTCAGCTAATAGACAGACAGACAGACAGACAGGCAGACAGGCAGGCAGAGAAAAGCAGTTGAATTTCCATCCTGGTATATTTGACCTCATTAGAGATGCTGAATGGACGGGGTCTCCTGGTGGCTCAGGGGTTTAAACTGCTGACTCATGACATCCCACGTTCCAGTCTGACTGGGACTTATATTGCATGTCAACCCCCCCTCTTCTCTCTCCTCTCATTTCCTGTCTGTTCTGTGCTGCGTAGTATCTAATAACAGTAAGAGATTCCTCTAAAAGAAATGCTGAATAGGAATGGCAGTTGTTTTTTTTAACAGTGAAATGAGCAGAATGTAATAAATCACATGTAAATCCCTGCAGACATAGAATTGTTGGTTTTTGTAAGGCAGAAAAATGTGTAGTTTTTGTAAGTCCAAAGATGATCCTCATCTCATCCCTCATATTTCAGTCAAACCTCCTGTGGATTTTACATGAACTCTGAGCTCTAACAAGCACCATGAATGTATTCTCCCCACATAAAACATTTGTGATGTTTTCTTGAATATTTTGCTCCGTGTTATCGCCCTGCTTACTCGCTAGAAGGCTTCTTCTTCCTCCCTTTAGCTAACTTGGCTAAAGTTGTCCCTCCTAGAACACTGATTGGCTGCAACACTTGTGGTGTGGATACAAATGGATAACTTGAAGCCTGGCAGGATGGATTCTCGAGTGATCGCGTGATCTCGTGGATCTAGCTGCCTTTCAAGGTAACACTTGTGCTGGTGCATTTTTAAACAACACCATTAGCAGTTGTTACAGCTGGATATCAAATCAGCACCATGTTGGTACGAACAGAAATGTCTGGAGTGAACGGTTGCCATCAAGTTCTTGTATGATTTAATATTTTTCATATGTAAAAAGGTTTAGTAAGTAATGTATGGTAACAGTTTATTTAAAGGCGTGTGTATAAGACTGACATTACGCTGTCATAACCATGAACACAGTCAGACCAGTTTGGGAATACAGTACTGAGGTGGTTTTCTTACCGGGTTTGGCAAAGTTCTGTTTGTAGTACTTGGAGGACACGTTCCATATATGAACAGTAGATTGGAATGTATAAAACTGGGGGTACGCACGGAGCCTACACCCTCTGATCACAAACTGTGTCACACACTGTCATGCCCACAGAAAGCACAATACCAACTTTAGTGTGTAGGTGCACAGATTGTGGAGGCCAACACACAAAACATCTGTTCTTTTAATCGCTGTCCCATGATGCCACAGTGGACTCAGAGTGCATTTGATCCCCTTGATGCTGGGCAGTATATCAATATTTGATCAATATCATGACATGATATTTTGGATATGGTTAGGCTGTATTGTGATATAAGTGTTGTCTTTTCCTGGTTTTAAAGGCTACAGTACAGTAAAGTGATGTAGTTTTCTTACCAGACTCTTCTATTAAGGGCTGCAATGATTAATTGAATAATCAATTAGTAGTCGTATATTAAATTAATTGCCAGCTAGTTTGATAATTGATTGATCAGTTTGAATTTCTATAGAAAAAAGTCAAAATTGTGAAAAATAAATGTGAATATTTTCTGGTGTCTTTACTCGTCTGACAGTAAACTGAATGTCTTTGAGTTGTGGACAAAACAAGACATTTGAGGACGTCATCTTGGACTTTGGGAAACACTGATGAACATTTTTCACCATTTTCTGACATAAACAACTATTAATCAATTAATCGAGAAAATAATCAAGTATGACAATGAAAATAATTGTCTGTTGCAGCCCTAGTTCTACGATTTACCTGCTTTGTTGAGAATTGGGACAAATCATCACTCAAATTCCAATTTTTTGGTGAAAATTGATTCTTTAAGGATTTATATAAAATATATGTAATTTCTGAAACATTTTGGTTTGCTTTATTTTATTTTATTTTTTATTTCTAAACTCGCTTTGTGCCAGAAAACAGCTTTGTCCCAGATAAGAATTCACAACTTCAAATAATTTGAAAATGTGTTAAAAGCCATCAAAATCTAAAACTAACATCATTCACTAATGAATAACAGGTATGGAAATGTGCTTTTATAATCATATTTGTTTTAAAATCATTTTTTATGAAAATGTTGGCCCTTTAAAGTTGTGTCCTTGATTTCTGTCAATTTAGCATTAAGAGAATTCTGAGCAACTTTTGAACCAAACTCAGATTTTCCATCTACAAAAATGAAATCACTAGGAGGTTGGCCTGTTACGAGGTTTAATGGCCAAGAGTTTCATCCTTTAAAATATATTCTCCAGCATAAATTCAGAGTAAAATTCAAACCACCCTCAAAATACAGTTTTGTTCCAGTTCTCAAGAATGAGTTACATCCACATTATGATTATTTATCTAAAATCTCATTGTGTTAACATTTTGTGAAAGCACCAGTAGTCCTCCCTACAATATTGTTGCAGTATCAATATGGAGATATGTGGTAAGAATTTGTCCATGGCCCAGCCTTGCCATGTTGGTTTCTTGTCTGACCACAGAATAGCTGTAGGTGATCTCACACTGGTTAACACTTCTTCAGTCTGAGAGGAGAAGTAAACCAGTGAAATCACATTTTTGCATGTGTGGGTTTCAGCAGAAACCCTGAGATTCTCTGTTCTTCACTTTCACATCACAAGACGTCCCTTCTGTCTGAGTGTTCTCTCGGCCTCCTTATTGTTCAGATGTAACTCTGTTGACTAAGAGCACAGAGGATATCTCAGAGGGTGGATTTTCTGACCGTTTCGGATCAAGTGTGGAAATCTGGGAATGTGAAAAATGGGTAGACCAACTGTATAGAGAGAGAGAGAGAGAGAGAGAGAGAGAGAGAGAGAGAGAGAGAGAGGGACTAGTGCTGTGGTGAGGACAGAAGACACTTCCTGCAGAGACAATAAAACAGGGACCAGCAGACAGAGAGAAGATGTTGTTCCTCTCTCTTAGAGGAGCGATAAAACACTGAGAACATGTTGACGGTCCAGCACGCCTGTATTTATAGCTCTCTGTTATCTGCCGGCCTCTTGAAAAGGCTAGAATACACACCATGCTGAAAGTACACACACCCTGTGTTTCTCCTGTCTGTCTCTGCCTGCAGTTGTGTCTCAGTGTGTCTGTCGCACACAGCAGTAAGCAGTGGTATGCGTGGGCTAACCAGTGTTGGATGTTTTACTGTTGAGTCATACTCGGCCTCTCACTCTGCTGCCATCATGTCTCCTGAGCTCTGTGGATCTCCTCCGAACCTCTTGTTCATCTGCTTTTGTCCGACAGGATTTTGTTTCTATCACTGCACGTGATCCGAGTGTGTCTCCCTGCATGTGCCGGCATGTTCACCCCTAAATCCCCCCGTTCAAACTGAAACGGGCTCATTGATGATGCCGGCTTTGCATCACTTCCTGTCTAGCATCTGTTCCACCGGCTTTGACTCAACCTCATTTATGAAAGAAACTTCTTCAGTCTTTCCAAAAAAGGGTTTGGTATCCATAATCTGAGATAAAATGGTATATTATTGCATTCACTGTTTTTTAACACTAGAGGTGGCAGAATTCCATAACTACTAGAACAGCCATAAGTGTCATTTCAACCTTTGTCTTCCAAACTCTCGTATCTCTCCTGATAAATACCAGATTAAAGCGATATTCCACTCCTTGATGATCATCCACTCAATATGTACTCACCCCTATCCCGATGTGAGGATGGGTGAAGATCTTCAGTTCACAAAACAATCCTGGAGTTTCAGCAGAAAACAGGGTTGCAGCTAATGACAGTGAATGGAGACCTAATGTAAATGTAAAAAAAAGAACACAAAATGTCTCCATCCTCCTTGTGTGGTGTAATCCAAGTGTCTGTGAGCCGCGACATTAAAATTTAACCACAAAAGACGCCATTTACACCATGTTTTTAGCTGAAATGTCAACTGTAGCATGTAGCAGGTAGCATGTAAACATGGCGTCAATCTCGCGATACATTGTTTCAAAAAATGTCACCTCTCATTGAGGTTAGTTAAAGTCTGTGTAAAGCAATATTAGTATGTGTTGTGAGTTTGTTATTAACCACCTTGTCAAAACTGTGGGTTGTTGGGAGTTTGTTTGCTTGTGGCAGGTGAACAAAACGAGCTCCAGGTCACATTCGCTTGATGCTGATTACATCTTTTTTCCCCCTGCAGTGTGATTTATTTTAGAATTTTAATCATTTTTTTGCAAAATCGTGTCATGCTTGATGTGGGCGGGTCGAAATTTCATTCGGAATTATTTGCAGTTCCATGACATTTATTTGCATGGGTGTTGTGTTAGAAAAATCCCCGATCCTCCTTTACACAGGAGGGCAGTGCTCATATCAGACGTCACTATAACTCCCACGCTGAGACAGCTGGTTAAAGGGACAGTTCACACTCAAATCAAAAATACATATTTTTACTTCTACCCTGTAATGCTATTTATCTAGCTACAGTGTAATTATAATATAATAGAACTAGATGTCATCAGTATGTGGTGCTCAAAGCGCCAAAAAATACACGTGAAAACTCAACAGCAATTTCTGTTTCCAGAAATCATGACCTGGTCACTCAAGATAATCCACGGAGCTTGTTGTGAGCACTTTCATGTGGGAGCTGCTTTCCTTCTATGTTCACTAACCACATCACCGTGCAGAAGGAAGAGTGCATCTACTCATGGATGAGAGGCTCATGCTTGTGACAGCGCAGGATGTAAATTTTAATGGCGTCCCCCATCGGCTTAGCTGTGACCTTGGACATTGTGGTGTTATCGAAAATCCGTAAGGGAAAGGTCAATGAAAATGTAGTCGAGCGATGGACGGAGTCTCATATGTCTTCTGTTTGACATATAATGGTGTGATTTTCCGTCTCATACATACAGGGAGAGCAGAGCGTTCACCACACAGAGCCGTGCAGACATGATTCATTCAAGTCTTGACACTGTGTTACACTGTTGTGCTCTGTTGTTAGGTTGTGCCACTTGCCAAGTGCTCTGCAAGGAGAGACACACTTAATGCACTTCTGGGTGGTCACATTACAGTAATGTCACTTCAGCTGGTTATGACCAGGAACTGGATTATTCATTCTAATAATAAACCGAGAATTCATTTGTTTAATCGTAAAGACTGAAATAAATTCACAATTGAAACGAAAATAATGGTACTTAGTCGGAAAACACAACAGGATCACAGCATTTAACCTATTTAACTTTGATGAAAACACAGAAAATGAATATTTTACAAATGTTTTCTTGATTGAAACAACATTTGGTGTAACTGTGTTGCTGTGGGGGTGAAAAAAGTTGTTTTTTAGTTTTTTATTGCTGTAAAGGTTATACACACTGCACAGAGCCAGAAAGAGGTTGTGATAACAAAAAGGGAAAAAAGTTAGTTCCTTTATACAACAGTCATGCAACATGTGCAGATAATTTAATTCAGGTGACAAAAATACTCACTGAATATGACAAATATAAAACAAATAAAATTAAATATATATATATAAAATGAATGAAATACAGGGGAATTGTGAGCGCATGAGGAAACCAGGAGAAGACAATGAAAGTGTTTTGGGAGTGTAAGTGGGTAAAATGTTCAAGAAAAAAGTCAAAATCCACTCTAGCTTCTTAAAGGTGAATACTTTCTGGTTTCTTTACTCTTCTATGACAATAAACTGAATGTCTTTGGGTTGTGAGCAAAACAAGACATTTGAGGACATAATCTTGAACTTTGGGAAACACTGATCAACATTTTTTCACAATTTTCTCACATTTTATTGACCATTAGGGCTGCAGCTAGCAGTTAGCAGCTAGCCGTCCATTAATCGGGCAGTTATTTTCTTGATTAATCGATTCATAGTTGTTTGTTCAGTGTTTCCTTAAGTCCAACATGATTTCCTCTAAATGTCTTGTTCTGACCACACCCCAAAAATATTCAGTTTCCTGTCAGAGAGGAGGAAAGAAAACAGAAAATATTCACATTTATGAAGCTTGAATCAGACAATAGTGACATTTTTTCCCTTAGAAAATGACTCAAACCAATTTATTATTATTATTTATCAAAGTAGTTTTCATTTGTGGGTGAACTATCACTTTTTTTGTTCTTTTTGCTCTGATATCAAAAGTGAGTAGAGTATAGTTTTTTATATTAGTATTGTACAGAAGTTTAAAATTCTGGTATTGTGACACCCCTGTACTAGGAGTAAATAATAATGTTACTTGATAAATAGATAAATAGGCTGATCAGCCCCAAAATCCTGATCTGAGCACCCTTATGTTTAAGGTCTAAGAAAAAAGCAGACATTTACCCTAAAGCTCAGTGGTAGCCAATATAAAGACCATCATCCCTTTTGACAGCCTCGCAGCAGGAGTGTTATTTATAGAAGTTTTACTTGCAGGTTGGACGTTGTTGTGTGGCTACAGCAGGAACAGAGAGAACTGCAGAGTTAGTGAAGTGCAGTGGCATGAATAATCTGTCACTGTACGATAAGAACGGGTTGAATTGAGGTTTTTCTGAGCTGATTGAAACATGATAGGACCACTTACTCAACCTGTTCCTCAAATCTCAAATCAGAAACACAAACAGCCTTTTTATTTTTGAGTTTCATGTGTGCAGGGCAGATTGGGCTGGCTGATTTGAATTTGAATGAAAGGCATTTTGTGGACTGAACTAAACCAGTTTTCAGTCTCACTCTTGGAAGCTTATGAAGGTAAGATATAGAGGAGAGGAGGAGGTATAAATCTAGTTCTGGTCCCATTCATACCACCTCACTCAAATAAGACACTTTGGGGAGAGAAGTTTGGTTTTAAAACCCCCGTAAGACTAAAGGTGGCTGTGATTGAGGGTTAGGGTCATGTTGGGCCCATATGTTGAGGCTTGTTAGTCTATTTTTCTAGTTCTGATGGAGGAAGTTGAGATCCCTGTTCTTCATCCTGTCTGCAAAGCTCTGATTACAGCCATCAATGACATTTCAAAAATGACTGAGATGAATAAGTCTGGGTAAAAGAAAAAGGGAGTTTTCTTTTAAACTCAATATACATGTTAGAAAATAGTTGCTGAAAACAGGTGAAATGACTGACAACTATGTAGAACTGAATTGTGGAGTTAGACCGGTAATCTTTTGTTCACGGTTTCTGTGTTCAGGATTTTGTGGGCCGACGTCAAACATGGCTCGGTGATGTGCCGGAGCCATGGTCCTCCAGCACTACATAAGCCCCGCAAACCGACGCATGAACAACACTGCCTCCCCCTGCTCCCCCCACCCTCCCTATAAATCAGCCAGCACTTCACTTCAGCTCACTTCAGTTCCAACAAACCTGACACAGAAGAAAAAAATACCATCCAGTCACCGTCCTCTGGCTCTGGTGGCTCAAACGTTTCAGGTCGCGTTCAGGACCTCGTGGTGTTTGACACTGAGACAGCAGAAAGGACTCGCCCCCAGTGTCTCAGAGCACAGAAAACTGCTCATTTTTTTCATGATTTTGAGACCTAATATTAAATATTTCTCAATTTTTTAATCATTCAAATTTGGCTGGACGGTTAATAACATGTTTCTGTGGTGTGACAAACTCAGAACACACATTTATTGTAGCTTCATGTGATCTTTAAAGTATTATCAAAGTAGTAGTAGTAGCAATTTTCTTTCAGTTAATTAATCAACTGATCGCTGCAGCTCTACAATGTTATTAACCTTCAAAAAGCCGTAATGGTTATCAGTTCCTACTTATTTCTATATAGACTTTAAATGTGGAATACATATCAGTCATTGCTCACTGACACTGTCAGTGTTCAAGGGCCAGATTCCTTCACAACATGTCTCAGTACTCAGCACAGACTTGATAACTGGTGCTGGTAACAAAAACTAATAGAATGTTCAGTACAGTTGACAGGGGCAATTTTTGCGGCACAACCTGGGAAAATCGTGAATTTGTATCATGAATCAACAAGTCAAATTTTGTAGTTGTTTTTCCCGTTCAGCCTGAGGCAAAGTCAGTTTCAGCAGATTAAAAGTGAAAAGAATGAACAACATGCAGGAGCCTTTTCCCATTCTTGTAACAACAAAAGGCTCTTTGGCCGACAAACGCCTGTATGTACATTATAAAGTGTTGCAAGAAATATTCTGTCACATGGGACATCCCTCTTTTTCAGACGTATTAATTGTTCGGCTGATTGTTCGGCTTTTGTCTTTGCTGCCGCCTTCTCTGTGCACACAAAAGGTTTATTTCTCTTAAATGTCATTCACTAATTTGTTAAATGTGTGTCAGGAGATAGAGAACCCATCCGCCTGACAGGTGTGGCATATCGCACATAGATGGTGATATGGTGATATAAACAGCATAATTATGGCTCACGTGGGCCTCGGACTGGTCACAATAAAAAGACAATTTAAAATGTGACGGTTTATCTTGAAACAAGACATTTATTAAACTACAGCTACTTGACACAAGACGACAGATACCACATTTTTTCACCAGTAGGGCAAAGTCATCACCCACTCTACTCTGCCTCTCATTGGCTTATCATGAAATTCTTATCCTAACCAATCATGCCTCATGCCTCAACGTCATGTTTAGTCATGGGGCATCTGGGTTGGTTATGAATAATATAATTAAATTTTCAAGGCAATGTACTGCAATAGATTGCATTTTGAACTTTTATGTCTTAAAATAAACTTTAAAGTAGTTTTGCCGACCTATAATCTTTAGTTGAGATAATTTACTATTTTCTTTAGATAAACTTGAATTCTTGAGTTTCAGAAACTCAAAAAAATGTATTTCAACATTTGTTCACAGTGAGATGAGTAATCATTTAATAATAGATCTGTTGTTGCAGGCCTACAGTATATTGTCACACTGTATAAAGCCTGTCAGCTGCCAGTACACAATGTGTTTCCTTTCACATGTGACAGGCAGGCTCGGCAGATACGACATCTAGTGACAATGAAGACGTCACGTAAAAACCCAAAGTGCAAAAGAAGTACAATGATGGTGATGAGATGGTCAAACATTATTAAAGAATGTGTATGACAGAGGCCAACACTTCTGTTCCATGACGTCGGCAAAGTACGTAAGTGCCTAAATCAAAGATCTTTTTTCATAAAGTCTCACCATGTTAGTGCTGCTCAGTTTTCCATGTGGGACTTCTTTGTCGAGGAGCAGAGTTGGCACCGTCAGCAGCTATCTTTAATCACAGTGAGAATTACGTGGCCTCACATCTGATGAGTCATATCCTACAGGGATGCCACTAATCACATCCCTGCGGAATTTGGTGTCTTTGGGTGTGTGCGTGTGTGTGTAATTATGTTTGCAACAGTAATTGCCTCACTGGCATATCAATGTATCTACTGTAAACACTCTTTCTGTCAGTATAAAGGCTGCTGTGGGTGAGTGGCAGATAAAGCCTGCCCGGCTGTAGAGGTCACATGTGAGCATGACTTTGTCTGGAGCACCGGCTCCCACGCTTTTATTACAATAATCCCTGAAAATACACACCCCGCTCCCTGGCAAGTACACATATCAAAGTTAAACACATACCGTGTACAACCAACGCTGCACTCAGAGTTTGTGCTGTATTTCAGATTTGATTTGAAGTCATCACACCGAACGTTTCCTGAAAAAAACACCTCCTGCAAATAAATAAATATATAATTTTTTTAAATTAAAGGGTTGATCGTTTAGTGTATAAAATGTCAGAAAATAGTGAAAAATGTCCGTCACATATTTGCTTTACAGTCTAAAATTCCACTATTCCACTGACGATTATGTACGACAGAAAAAAAGAGAAAATTCTCACATATGAGAAACAGGAACTAGTACTTTTTGGACCTTTTTTCTTCAAAAATGGCTAAAATTATTAAACAATTATCAAAATAACTGATATAATAACATTTTTTTCTGTAGATCATGTTTCAACTATAGCGTGCAAAGTACTGAATAAAAATAAGTTAATTTAGTACACACACTGCGATTTACCAAGCCTGAAAATAATTTGCGGTGACTGTGACTGCGTCTGTATTTAATACGTTTGAAAGGAAGGTGCTAATTGGCCCAGCGGTGAGCACAGATGGCTGCTGTTACTGTGGCGAGGAGGAGACACTGTGATGTAAAGTCATTTCTCATGAGCTGTTTGTAGAATGCATTTATTTTTATTTTCATTCAGTAATCCATAAGGCAGAAAAGCACTTTAATTAAACATAAATTTATTGCAGTCGGTTTGCAGCCAAATGAAACTGAACATTCACAGGCACTGTAGCCGAAAGAAAATTCACCCTGACCTTTATTTCCTTCTTTTCACCAGCAGTACATTTACATTTACATTTACATGAGAGATCTCACCACAGCCTGTGCCCCAACTTTGATGGGAGTAAATTTAATTTCGCGCTTGCAGTTATTCTGTTTTCAGTCCAAACTCCCCATGGCGGAAATCTGTAAAACACAAAACCCTCATATGAATCCTGCTGTCTGTACAGTGTTTGCACCTGTTGTCATTTTCACAATTCTTCTTAGCTGATCACCTGCAAAATGCACACCAGCCACACGTAGTGTGTTAGAATGCACAAAATCAGGCCCTCAGTGTGAGTCTTCTGGGTCTCAGCCCTGCACAAATATTTATTCAGAGGATAAACGTGTCTGTATGTAGCAAGAGGGTTCTATTAATGTTTGATTGAGTGATTCATTCCACAGTGTCTGTGGTGAGATTGATCAGTCTCAGTCAGTCACATGGTCTTATTATGAAGACACTGTGACACAACACACTGATGTTGTTCCATCTATCATGTTAAAATGTGCTGAGTGAGACCAACATGGAGTCGGTTCAGTATCAGCCTGTCATGAGTGAGGCGCTGCATGTGACAGCCTGTTTCCTACAGTAGATAAGGCCATTCTCTTCATCATCAGTGGTGTGTATTAGGTAATGACTGTTTGACTTCCTGAGGAGGACATCTTATCACTGCCCCGCTCCACATACACACCCACACATTAACACGGCCACATGACCGGCTCAGTGCAAACAACAACTCAACAACAGTCACCCACAGTTTTCCAGTAAACCAACAGTCTCACCCATTTTTTCATTGTAATTTTGCACCATCAGCTGTTTACATCAACATTAATTGATTATTTAATCTCAGTCTCACCAGGTGCAGCTCACAGTAAAACACAGCCTCTCTCATCAGACTTAAAAACATATGATTCTGAAGGAGCACTACAGTACAGTTATAGTGCAACACTGAATAGAGCTGCAACAATTAATCGATTATCAAATTATTGGTCAACGATTTTGATAGCCAATTAATCGATTTGAGTAAAAAAGAGAGAATGTGAATATTTTCTGGTTTCTTTACTCCTCTCTGACAGTAAACTGAATATCTTTGGGTTCTGGACAAAACGGGACATTTGAGGACGTCACTTTAGGCTTTGGGAAACACTGATTGACATTTTTCATACTTTGTTGCCCAGCTCTAGTGACGCTGAGGATAGCAGCTCATCAACCTCAGTGTGTAGTCTTACTGTGGAACTCAGAGACAGAGGGAAACAGAAATTCGATAATGGCTCAAATGTTTTCAGGAAGTGTAAGATGAGTTATCGAGAAGCATTCACCACCTCATGGACTAATAAACTGGACTAGTGGAAACTCACTTTACAATGTCATTATGGCTGGTAACCAAGACTTAACTAGCATGTTAGCACTTTCAGTTCCCTTGTCTCGATGTGAATGGGTTTGTCATTATTTGCTTGAAATAAGGTCTGTGGTTAACACAAGCTTAAGAGATTGTCATGTTTTCTTATACGATATACAACAGTAAATCCCCCACTAATGAATCAGTTATAGCCTAGCTCTAGCCTTTTAGTGCTGCTGATTGCATTTATGCTTCAAAAATAATAAAAGTGGTGTTCATTAGTGAAGATTATCTTGCTGAACAAAACATGCAAGTATCAAACTTTTGTTCGCCATTTTGTTCATTTATTTTCTGGATTAATCCAAAATCCAATAGAAAAATCCCACTGGCTTTTTGTGCGATGATAACTTAAGGGTTGAACAAAAAAATATGTCATCCCTGCAGCACTCTGTACTTAACTCTTGAGATTATTTCAGTCCATGCTGTCTGTCTACACTTAACTCTACAACATAAAGTTAACAGACCCCATTCACAGCTTTTTAACATCGCAGAGCTGGAATATGGTGAAACTGATGTTATTAATAATGGCTCTGTTCAGCTATTGTTACAATGCACAGCAACAATTAGTAATGTGATTAGTTACAACCTTGTGTTGCAGGTCCATTGCGAAGGTGTTTGACAAAAACCACGTGGGTCCAGTGAGGACACAGAGAGCGAGAGACAGAGACAGAGATTATGTCTCCTTTGTCTGCCAACAAACCTATTCTGACAGCTCTGAAATCACAAAGGCTGCCGCTGGCTCACACACTGGCAGGAAGATATGCATGAAAGAAGTTTTTGGACTTTTATAATGCTGTATTACACCTACAGTACACGAGACTCGATAGTTATGTTCAAACGTGGAGTCACTGAGTGATGGGACAGTAAAATGTTGCCTTCAGTTCCACCAGCCCTGTCTCCATCAACAGCCCTGTCTCCATCAACAGCCCTGTCTCCATCAACATATTTTTAGACTTTTTTTTTAAAGTATTGCATTACGGATGGTCGATGGAAACAGCTAAATTAGTTGTCACGCTGGTTTGATGTGTTTTTTTTCTGCCTTTTTCAGAGAAGAGTTAATGCACTTAATGGGGATGGAAACACTTTTTCCAAATAAGTTCTGACATAGCAAACATTTGACTCACATGACTGATCAGCTGTTTCCACTCTGATAGTTTCCTCAAGGATTCTTTATTTGTCACATGCATGGAGATAAAAAGTAAAACACGCAGTGAAATGAAGAAGATGCACAGTTATAATGTAGTTATAGTGGTATAGTTCATACAAACCTTTAAATTAGATTAAAAATGTAGATATACATACAGGTTTGACCAGACTCCAGAATCTACCAGTGAAAAGTGACAATAAAGTGACAGTGATAGAAACAGCAAACAGAATGATCATGCTTTTTTTGAAGTTGTGTGTTGAGGATTCAGATGGCCTGAGGATAGAAACTCTTCTTCAGTCTTTGAGTTTTGGCCGTGTGTCTGCAGAGACGTCTGCCTGATGTCAGCAGTCTAAACAGTCTATTGCTGGGGTGTAAAGTGTCTCTTCTGATATTCTGGGCCCTCAGTCTAACCCTCTAGGTGAAGGTGTCCTGCAGGGTGGGAAAAGGTGTTCTAGTGATCCATTCAACTAAACATGCGCTGCAGTCAGTTGGCGGAGCAGTTCTGTTATCAGGTGGTGATGCTGTCTGTCAGGACACTCTCCACAGCCGAGGAGTTGAAGGGTGGAGGATGAGACTGAATTTTTGCAGCTGTAGGAAAAAGTAGAGTCTCCATCTGGATTTTTTGGGAGATCCTCCAGGTGAGATCCTCAGCGATGTGTATGCTGAGGTATCTGAAGCCTGGAGTCCACCACCATTTCCTTTGTCTTGCGTACATTCAGAGTCAGGTTGTTAGCCTGGCACCGCTATGCCAGGTCATCTACCTGGCTCAGCTTGGCCTGTGGTGATCAGTCCTACCACCACTGTGTTGTCTATGTATTTGATGATGGAGGTGGAGCTATCTGTGGCTCAGGGAGCTCAAGACACAGCCTTGCTGAAGGTAAGCCGGCCAAAAGTCTGTCCGACCACCCAAACCACCTGTGCCTGGTTTGTGAGGGAGTTGTGGACCCAACTGAGTGTGGTGTACAGTCCTACAATCCTTATCTTTGTGGCCTGGGTGAGGGGACTATCGTGTTGAATGCTGGCCCGTAGTCAATGAAAAGCATTCTCACATAATTCCCCCTCCCCTCATCCAAGTGGGTCAAGGTGATGTGCAGGAGGTTGGAGATGCACCTGCTGGCTCTGTAGGCGAACTGGGGGGAATTTATTGAGCTAGGCAGGGATGAGCAGACAGTTGTTTGGCTATAGTTCTTTGGCACTGAGATGATGATGGACCGCTTAAACCATGAGGGGACAACAGCTTGGCCCAAGGATGGTAGTTTCAGGACCTGACCAGAGAAGCCATTTGGTCCAGCAGCTTTCCTTAGGTACTTTCTCATGTTGCTTGGAGGGGGGTCCACAATGCTCCCATACCTCTATAATCCATGATTGCTCCACACAGACCTGATAGAACCCGCCTCACTATTTGAGGTTCCAATAGTACTCTATTAATTATGTTCTCTTTTTCTACAATAGTATAATGGTTTTCTGACTGGAGAATTGGCACCACCTACTTCTTATCTTCATGAACCAGTTCCTAATAATC
>JAJHUR010102830.1:0-13654 GCA_027495735.1 Lutjanus campechanus
TTATAAGTATGTGCATTCAAGTCTCAAGTCCACATTTTAGGGGTTGAGAAACATTTTTTTCATGGCCAAAACAGATCATTAGTAATAAAAAAAAAAAAAGATATTTGAAATCGATATACATATGGTGTATGATATCAAACGTTAGAATAATGCAAACTGCAACACAAAACTTTCACTGAAATGCCTTTACACACATGTTTAAAGGCAAAGACTTCAGTGACAATAGTCTATTAATCATGACATGTAATCAATCAGATAGTGATCTATTGCGTGAAACCACAGAATAGTGACTACATACAGGGAGAGGCAGCAGCATCGGAGTATTTTTTAATTAATTTATCAGCAATGGGATTTTAAAAAACACCTGGTGAAATACAGATAAAAAGGCCAAATATAAGAGCCAATAACTGGTCAATCCTGAGCACATTTAGTTACCATAAAGACACAAACACACACAACATACAGCACAACAACCACCTTACAGTAAATGCTTACTTTGAAACACGTAGAAATTTACGTTTTTGTTAAGACTACCAGAGAAGTGCTGGTGCATTATATTAAGGGATGCACAATATGGATTTTTTCAGCAGATACCGGTAATTATCTGCTTTTCATGCCTCGTACCGATAAAATGACCGATAATTTCACAATTTTGTATTTAAAAAGAATATCATATAACTTGTAGTTTATGCACATCTGTGGGTAACAAAGTCTGAGATGTCGTGAGCAAAGCTGGATGATTTCATATTCACTGCTCTGACCCAGCCAAATCTACCCGACATCACTGTTGCAACAAAAACAAAGCACCATTCTGATTCCTCAAATGATAGTTTTTCTAGTAAACTACATCAAAAAACTTTAAATATATTTTGGCTTTAATAGAGCATTTGTCTACATATATGGTAATGTACACTGATACAGATATCGACCAACTAGGCTTGGGCGATGTTACTGAAAATCCTACTATGATAGTGCAGTTTTACATTGGTCAGTATTGATAATTATTGATCATGTAGATCATGACTGGTTACACATTGTGTACTCCAAGCAGTGGAAGTGCTGAGGTGTTAAAATGAGTAAACATAATATTGTGAATATTATTATAGGAATAACTATAGGTGTTTTCACAAAATATGAATCCAATGAGATTTTTTGATACATTTTCATCAATAATGTAGGTATATTGCCTGAGGGGGTAAAGGCAAATAATTCCAAAGCTAGAACAGTTTGGTAAGTTAAATTACTTCTATGTTATACAGCCTTTAAAATCAGAAAAAGACAACATTTATGCTACGTCACAATATCATGATAGCTGGTGTCAAATCATGATACAATATAATATCAATACATTGCCCAGTCCTAAGACCAATATAGTTAGACAGGCCAATATCAGCTGATAATTTGCTGGCCCTAATATTTATTGTGCATCCCTGATTACATTACATGATGAGTGTGGGTGATAAATGTTTTTGTGTGCACCCCTTATATGTGCAGCGGTGACTGCTGCAATGAAACACATAAAATCAATAATTGTGTTGTGATTAATAGAATAATAAAATCATATGTGCTCTTCCTCACCTATGGTTCAATTCCTCTTCATCTTCAAACACCCCAAAAGGTTTCATAGCATCACAGAGTTTCTTGGTGTACTGGTGGTCTATTTCTCGTGGGGGTGCGAGGCTAATGGCAGAGGTGATGCCGTAGTGTTTCTGAGGCTGCTGCCCACCAGGCATGGTGCTGCGAGGGAACAAGGCGCAAAACATGAAATGACAGCTACTACACAACAACACTTCACCATACTATGTTCATTTCTTCACGTCATGGTCACTCAGCTCCTGTCTTAAATAATGAAAAAGACGTAAACTGACAAATCGATATTAATTAGCCACAGACAACATCTATAATATGTTTACTAGTTTCTATTCGTATCCTTTCTGTTACCGCGAACCCATGTGTAAACACTAGGGGTTAGCTTCATACTATGACAGCAATGTGCTTCATTTACATACCTTAAACAACAAGTGTAATAATGACTCCATATGTGTACATAATTTAAAATCTTAGCGTGGAGTTTACCTAAATTAACGTGTTTGTAATGTGTTTGCATGCAACCGCAGCTGGCGGCGGACGAACATTAGCCGAGAGGCTACAAACAGGTTGAAGCGCTAACAAACTGGCTAATTTAGCAAGTTAGCAAACGTTAGCTAGCTGCTACGGAAATATTGGTTTAACTAATGACTCGCTTCCCCGTTTAACATATTAAATAGTTGGCTAATTGTCAAACAAACACGCGCGAAGCCCGTTCAATTTGTTATGCATATCTGGAATGTAGTTACCAAACAACAAAGAGGCGAGCAGAGCTGATCCAACAGACGGTGGCTGCAGGCCTTGTTTGGTTGTTGTGACAGTTGGCTAACGTTAGCTTTTAGCCTATTCTTTAGGACTCTCTAAAACGCAAACAAAAATGCTTAAAAATGGAAAATGTGCCACGTGCATGACTTACCTTGACATTTCTTTCATGACACTCTAAAAAGCTTGCACTGTTTTTTCTGCTGTAAACCCGTAAAAAACTAAGAAAGTCAGCAAGTGGAAATGATAACAGCCTCGACCTGATTACAACAATGGTCACTTTTCAGAGAGCAGTTCAAACCTTCCCACTGAACCGGAATCACTTCTTATAACATAACGTATCAGCTCGACATCCTGAGAGAAAATACATATCTAATTTATTTACAAAACGCACCGGATGTTCGTCGATGCTAGCAGCTAGACGCGTTTAAATGCTGTTAGGCCCTTTCTTTAATATTCAAAACTACAAATGTAACGGCGTTTCTTGGGACAAAGTCTGCGCGTGCAGCACGCTGAGCAACCATCGTCAGGAGGAGGCAGCCACAAATCACGTGACCAAGGCCTGAGCCCAAGCCCAAGGTCGCGCCTAGAATGGAACCCTAGATTTGTGAAACTCTCGCGAGATTTTTTGTATTACTTCTTTCTATTGCACCTTGTACGAACTAATTCCATTTTATTATTCGAAAACACAGTGTTTAATATCTGAGTAGGTTTAGGGACAGAAAACAATTAGCTACGGTTAAGGGAAAGCTCATAATTGGGTTTCAAATAGTCACTCTCGCGAGATCTTCCGCGGATATGGGATTCCCTTCTAGACACGATCCAAGCCCAACTCAGCATGCAGCGACCATAGCTGCAGAAACTAAATAGAATACAAATAGAAACAATTGAACGTCTAATGTATTTTATGTTGAGAGAATTTTTTCACTACTGGGCTATAATTTTATTATAATTTTAAAATTTATATAATTTAATACAATTTTAATAAAACTTTTCCATCATGACAGGTGGTCATTTACAAATTCAACAGTTACTCTGACAGTCATATCTGTTTAAGTATTGATTAAAATAGACATCTTCAGTGCACAGTTTGTTGAGAGAAAAAAGGAATGTAAAATAATACATGATATATAAGTAAAATGTATTTTTCCATGTACAATAAAATGTGTCCGAGAAGTAAACAGTTGTGTTGTGTTTACTAATGCTTTGTACTGTTGTGTCCATCAGGGAGCACCTGCTCAGAAAAATAAGATACATTTTTTTTTAAAAATTAAGAAAAGATTAGATAAATGGGTATAGGGTGTTATGACCCTGTGGGTCATTTGTGATATTAAATATCACAATATTTTTGACCTCTTTCCTTTTTTCTTTTTTTTTTACACCATATAGTATAGTATAGTATAGTATAGTATAGTATAGAAAATAAATCGATTAACACTGGAAATTTTTGTTGGTTTATACCAGTTTGTAAATATTCAATACAGTCTCTTGGCTGCTTTTTAGCCACTGACATGACATGAATAAATACGCTATTTGCTCTGTTGCTGATAGGAGGAGGAGGAGCAGTTTATGATTTATTAATCATTGCAACATTTGAGTGATTGAATCTTAGAAGAAGTTCCAGTTCTGTTTAATATTATATAAACTCTTTCAAAGTTAACCAAAGAATGCACAAATATAGCTGCAAGTGGCAATGCACGGGATCTATTAAATACAGTAAATGTATTTATTATCTGTCATATAGGCCGGTTGTCAATATTTAATTTGAAAAAATATCATTGTTAATATCATTTTATGTGATAAAAATGATTAATTTGTTGAAGTAAGGTTCTCTCTGAAGAACCCACAGCTTTTATCTAAACCTCTCCAGGTCAAACAGCCCCACCTAGTGTACACTTTCAGTTATTACACCTGGTGTGAAATAACCTCATATAAATTATTTCAAACTTCTGCAACTGTTGATCCTCAGCCATGATACTGCACACATGATGCAGGCATGTGACATCACACTGCCTTGCTTCACAGCACACTGTCTGGGAACTATCATAATGAGACTATAATGGTTAGTTGTTTAAAGGGATAGTTCAGGTGTAATCCATGTCTCCTAAAGCCCCAACATGCTGTTTGGTTCAGACGGTGTGCACGCGCACATGAATGTGGCTTCAAACTAAGGATATAGTGAAGATTCAGGCTAAAAACGTGGAAATGACGTCTTTCAAGTCAACTTGGTATGTCAGGGCTTTAGGCGACTTGGATTACACCAGTTAGTCCATCACTATGAGAGGAGACATGTGTCCCTCTGTCTTTCCAGCAGCTTGACTTCATAGTAAAGAATCCCTGTAGGTCTGCAGAGTCCCTGCAGTCTGACACAACTTATACCAATAACCTTTAACCCGTCTACGAAACTGAGCTCCTCCCCCACTTCTGTATTTTGGACTTTGACAAGACGAGTTTAAACAATCTCACTCACTTTCAGAGCAGCAGGCGGGTCAGAGAGGTTTAATTCTGCAACGAGAAGCCACATCAGTGTCAAACATGAGCAGTGTTGTGAACGTGGAAAACTGGATTTCAGAGAACCAGAATGCTTTTCTCCCACCAGTGTGCAACAAACTCATGTAAGTGTAGTTTCACTTTCATGTGAACCACATCATTACAAAGGTTTGTTGTTACAGTGGCATTTGCAGTATTTTGAGGACATGTAATGAGCTGCTATTGTCTTTAATTCCTCTTTCTGTCAGGCACTTTTCTCAGCTGAATGTCATGTTTGTTGGAGGTCCAAACACCAGGAAGGATTATCATATTGAAGAGGGGGAGGAGGTAAGAGAGAAGTTCTTGCATAAAGTCTCACTTCCTTCACAGATTATTTAATGCAAACATAGAGGACACTTTGGCCTTCAGTTCTTCATTTATCTGCTTTATATTCACAGTTAAGTTTCAGTTCCCCACATACTGACTCTGTGTTAAATAAAGTACAAACTCCAGCACAATGTTGCAATGCCTGGAGAAATCATTTTGTCCGACTGCCACTATTTGCTTTTTCTGACTCCTGTTGCTGTCGGCATCTTTTGCAGTTTGGCCTTTTGAAGTCTACAGTGTCAAAGTATAAAGGGTGGTCGCTGGTCAGGTGACGGGCACGTGGAACAAGCTGTTACTCAATAGTGATGTAATGGTGGTGTAGAAAATTACTGTGATTTTCTGCTCCATCCTGAATATTTGTTTAATCGTGACTGAAAATACAATTGACCCTTCCTTTGCTCTGTAATGGAAGTTGAGCAAGTGTGGTTCCTGGTGAACCCTCGGTCAACTTTCTCTATCTTTATCTCTCGTTAATTCATCAGTAATCATTCATTAGACAGTTACGCTGTGTTCCATTTGCCTCTGGTGTGTGTGACAGCATGAAGCAGGTGACGAGGACGTGGAAACAGCAAACAAAACTAAAACTACGGTGAACAACAATATAACAAATTCTAGATGAGGAAAAAATAACAATTAGAGACAATAAGCAAAAAATGAACAAGATCTAAAGTAAAGATGGACTCGGTAGAAGATTTACAGTAGATTGGCTCTTACCTACCTAACAATTTCTTTTAGTTTAGTTTAGTTTATTTAGTTTATAACAGGACAGCGTGCAGTGGCATTAATCATTTCAGGGAAATAAAAAGATGGCTGCACCAGATTTAGCAGGGAAGCTAATTTCCATCTGTAGTCCTTGACATAAAAGACAGACGTTATAAATAAATCTTCAGTGCAAGTTAAAATACACAGTGCAAGGTACGTTAATAACAACATCATCAGGCTATCTTTTTGCTCTTTTCTTTTCTTGTTGTTGGGTTGAGTTGAGGACAGGAAACAGGAACGGAGAAAGTTGACTTGGGTTCTGCCGGGAACCAAGCTTGCTCACCTGTTTCTGGAGAACAGAACAAAACTGAGGCACATTAAAAATTGAAAGCTATCGAAAGTGATGGTCTTGAAACTAAATGATTAAAATATTAGGTGTTTTGTTTTTTTCTTTTGTATCTGTGGTGCTCTCTGGGACCTGTAAGGAAACTTCATATTTAGAATCAGCACATTTGATCTATTAGATTTCTCTGTTTCTTTCTTCCACTCTGTGTTTTGAGCAGTTGTTCTACCAGGTGAAGGGGGACATGTGTCTGAAGGTGGTTGAAAATGGCAAACACAAGGATGTGCACATCAAGGAGGGAGAGGTGAGCTCTAACATGCTTTTATGTACAGGGTTTTTTGGCATAGTTAGAATCTGCAGAGTTGGACATTAACACCAATGACTTGTGTCTTCACTTGGACTTAAAAAAGTGTGAACCCATTTGTTTCCTGAACCAGCTATCATTAACCCCATTCATTTAATATTTAATTTACCAGGTTTACTTTGTTTGAACCAATGTGACAGCATCCAATAAACCCTAACCCTAAACATTATATTACTGAGCTCCAGCTGGGAAAAAATATTCCAGAGTAGTTTTTTGTGCAAAAGACTTTGAGTCAGGAAAAAATTAACTGCAGTGTGCAAAACATGACGGAGGCCCAACAGCTTCCAACAATAAGGTAACATTAGCTTAATAAATAAGTCTGTGCATCAATGAAGCTGGAAACTCACTGTCACATTATGACTTGTTTAGGACTCATAACTCAAAGTTTAGGACTTGAGACTTATTTGTGATTTGCATAAAAATGACTTGGTCCCACCTCTGCTGCATAGTAAGTCAGTTATAATATATCATATGGAGCCCAGCTCAAAGGAGCACTCTTCACCCTGTCAGTGCTCCTGTCAGAGGTTCATGATTTTCACCCAAAGAAAACACACTGGTCACATATACTGACAGATGCTCAGTGCAACTTTCACTTTCTCCTCCGTGTGTAGATGTTCCTGCTTCCAGCTCGGATCCCTCACTCCCCCCAGAGACAGGCCAACACTGTGGGACTGGTGGTGGAGAGGAGACGTCTGCTGACCGAGACCGACTGTCTGAGGTAAACAACTGTTTCTCTCTGCACTACTTCCACTGAGCCAAAGACTGTGATTAGTGTAACTGTTGTACAGTTGTACATTCAGATTGGCAGTGAGCCGACAGAACAGCATCAGCTTTCTTTGGGAACAAGATTTCCCAATGCATCTGTGTTACTGTAACTGTTAATCACATTTCCCGTTGTGATGATCATTTGCGAGAAGCAGAAATCAGGAAGAGTTACAGATCCAGTCAAAAGTTTTGACACATCTTCTCATTCAACATTTTTTCTTTTTTCTTATTTTGATCATTTTTGGTCCCACCTGTGCTCGACCCCGGTCTTCTCCTGCACACCTGTCGATCTACAAGCATGCAAAAGTTTTTTCTCTTTGATATTTCACATTCTTCAAAGTAGTGACATTTTGCTGCGATGACAGTTTTGCACACTGTCGGTAAAATCTGAACCATTTCTTATAAAAATAAAGAAATAACATGAGTGAGAAGTGTGTCCAAACTTTTGACTGGTGCTGTAAGTGACTGCATTTGCAGTCTTAAAACACAGTTGGCAGAAATGCATCAAATCAGTGGTGCAGAGAGCCATGACAGTAAGAGATATTTTGCATGTAAGAACTACACTCTGTCCAGATACACCTCGAGATTCAGTGAGAGGCAAAACAAACACATATATCAGAGTTCCAGCCAGCATTAATATTATTGTATGATGGTGCTTTCAGATACTATGTGGACAACACCACTAATATCCTGTTTGAAAAGTGGTTTTACTGCCAGGATCTGGGGACACAACTGGTGCCAATAATCAAAGAGTAAGAAGTTTTTAGTTTTTTATCTACACATTCACAAACCGTCTCCATCAGATCAGTTTTAATACAGTTTGTTGTTCGACTTTATCTTGCAGGTTCATGGCGTCAAAGCAGTACAAAACAGGAAGACCAGATCCGAGTGAGTTTCTTATTTCTTGTGATTAATCTAAAATCTAATCCCTGTCACTCTGTAACCAGTGTCGTGGTTATTTTTTGGATGAACAGCTGAAGTCTTCAGGGAGCCTCCGTTCCAGATGAACACCATGAACGTGATGTCCCCCTTCTCCTTCAAACAGTGGCTGGACAAACACAGGCCGTCCTTGGCCAACGGCGGCCATGTCGACATGTTCGGAGCTCAGTTTGAGACAGAGGTACGAATCATGTCATCAGGTGTGTTTGACTGTGCAAACTTCTTGTTTGGTATCAAATAAAAAGGATCAAGCATCAAATACTTGATCAGATTTGTAATCTTGTTAAATTAATATTTGATCAGATAGTTGCTTATTGAAAACATTACTGTGCCTCCTTGATTTCATTCCAGTGAAGCTACTTTTGGTCAAGTCAAGTCAGTTTTATTCATGGAGACAAAAATCACAAATTTGCCTCAAGGAGCTTCACAATTTGTGCAACATATGAAACTGTTTGTCCTTGATTTGGATGAAGAAAACCTCTGTTTTTTGTGTACAGACAGACCAAAGCAGCAATAGTAAAATCATTATGAGTACTTGAAGCCAAACTATGCAGGATTTTCTCTCAGAACAACGCAGAGACTCACACAAAAAATAATCTCTCACTACTCACCAGAATTGTCTGGCTGCATCTGCATCTGTGAGGACCCCGCCCTCTGCCCCTACCTTCTTATTTTCTCATTATTTTGCTGCTCGGGACACTTTACTCACTCAAAACTTTCAGTATTTGACATCCTGAGAGCGACAATAAACAATCATCTAGTGTGTTTACGACAAATCCTACTGTACGCTACTGCTATAATACGTATGTTTATCCTCTGACATGATCCCAAATGTTTCCAACAATGTTCAAATGCAGACAAATCTGTAATTTATTCGAGGTAATGGTTTGTTTCCTGTGTGCTGCTAATTGCTATAAACACGGGAAGCATCAGATGTGTCTCCTATGATCCCACTCCTACTTTTCTACTTAACTTAACATCTTTGGTTATTATTTTTCTGTAAGAGAAACACCTGGCAGTCGAACTGAAACATTTTAAACAACACTCAGCTCAAATGAACACTTGTCTGGTCAGATGTCCATATATAAACCAAGAGCTCAAGCTTTTGAGCACCTATTGACATATATCATTTATATAAAGTGCTTGATCTTATTATTATATACTGAAAAAAGTTAAATATAGAAAATATAAACATAAATACAAATAAAAATATAGAATAATAAAATATGTAATAAGATCATTTTTGACTTTTGTCTTCCAGTTACCGTATTTCTTTCTTCCTCTACTACGACACATTTACATTTCCCACACCGAGTCATCAACTGTTTTGTAAACTGTGATTCAGTGTTTTATCTGGAAGTAGATCAGCTGAGAAAAATGCAGATAAAAAAGCCATAACCACTTTTAATAACCTCCTGCCAACTGTACACAATACAGTCACAGTCCTGGAGAAATGCCTCTGTTATCTGAAACTAAAAGCATGTCAAACACAAGTTTCAACTAGTGTGAGAGCGACAAACACCTCTGTGTTAATTCTGTATATCACATTAGGTAAAAAGGAAAACCAGTAAATCTTCACCTTTGACAAGCTGGAATCATAAAATGTTTTTCCATGAAAATGACTGAAATGATTGTAGCAATTATTGCCAATATCTTACTAATTAATTGTTTCAGCTGAACTTACACAAACAGTTGGATAAAACATCATATTTTATAAACACTTCATACTGTATTTTTGTGCAAAAAATATATTTTATAATATAATTTGTAAATAACATTTGTCTCTGAGATGCAGTGAAGCAGAAGCAGAAAGTGTCATGAAAAGAAAAGCTTATGAAATTTGGATTTAAGAACAGTATTTGAGTAAATACACGTACTCACGAGTCTTTTTAACACTGTGATGAAATGAATCAGAACTGGCATTTTCCTGCCTGTGTAAATTCTCTCAGACTAAACTTGGATGTTCAGTGTTGCAGTACAGACTAAATAATAAAATAAATGAATAAATCACAGTGTGTTTCATTGTGATGTGCTGGAGATGATGGTGGTGACATGGAAGAGATGCAAAGATGAAATAATGCCCCATCTTTCTTACGACCACCACAGGCGATGGTGTTCGGACCGGGACAGACAGAGACGTCAAAACGGCAAAGTGAAGTGTGGATCTGGCAGACGGTAAGTTGTCCAAACAGTCTCTCGGTTCTGTTGAGACGTTTCTGTCCCTGTTGTGTCCGTGTCTGACCTGCTGTGTAATAACCAAACTCTCCGTCATCTTCTGTCTGTGTCTCTCAGGAGGGCTCCTCCAGAATAACCATGAACCAGCAGGAGTTCACTCTTTCTGCAGGAGACAGTTTACTGATTCCTGAACAGACCCAGTGAGTCAATTTTAACAATTCAGTGTACAAATTAAATTAATTTAGACATCATTTAGCTGTAATGACTTAGATAGAACTTTAACACGGCTTCCTCCTCCTCTGTAGGTACCAGTGGCAGAGAGACGAGGGGACTGTCGCTCTGTTTGTGGTCCAAAACCCAGAGAGGAAGAGACCCTGAGCATCACCTGACAGTTCACACACACGTGCACATTAAATACACAGTATTCTGTACAGTAGAAGAGGAGAACTCACTGTAGGTGTTGTAATAAAAAGGTAGATTGTGTATCAACACTAAGAAAAATAAATCATGCACTCAGAGGCTTTTAAACATTGACTCGTGTCAGTATTGATAAGCACCAGCAGTTACAATCTGAAACTGTAAATGGCACTTTGTTGTAGTTTTTAATTGAATGTAGTTTATGCAGCCACCAACATACAGTATGTGGCTGTTTTAGTGCAAAGTTACACGACTGAAATAAAATATAGAACGAAACAAAACAGAAAACTGACACCATTACAAAACTGTATTATATTGAAATGGATGTAACTTGTGAATAAATATGATTTGACTAATTTACAAAATGTATGTCGTCATTCCTGAAGCTTTACAGATTATTTTATAATATTATGTCGATTATTTCCAGACTCTCATTATGTTGCAACGACAAGACTAAAATATAGAAAATATAAACATAAATACAAACAAAAAACAAAAAACAATGTAATAAGATCATTTTTGACTTTCACATTCTAATTACACATTTCTTTTTTCCTCTAATATAATGCATTTACATTTTACACTGAGTGAAAAAGCTTCCCCGGTTCAGCAGCTGTGTAAACTGTGATTCGGTGTTTTCTCTAGAAATAGATCAGCTTAAAATAAATGTAGATAAGAAAATCATAACTGCTATAAATAACCTGTTTCCCACAATAAAACACTACACGCAGTCACAGTCCTGGAGAAATATCCCTGTTGTGTGAAAGTAAAAGTTTGTCCCTCACACACTTGTTGAAACTTGTGTTTGACAAACATCTCGGTGTTGATTCTGTTTATGTGTCGTGTGCCAAGTTCAGCTGGCAGGGTTTTATTTAATCAACACCATGTAATTCTGAGGGTCTGTTCCAAAGAAGCACAGAAGTGACTGGGCATGACTTGGAAGCAGATCTAAAAACATCTGAAACTTAGTATTTTTCCACTGAAATATGAAACTATCTTCCAGTAATGGCTGCAATGACTGATCAGACATCAGGGCAGGCTTGTTTTAGGAGAAAATCCACAACACAAACATGTAAATGTTGGTTATTCTTTTGATCACGTGGTCAGTTTTTGTGAATATAAACTGGATTTATTAGGCCATCAAATTAAAATGCAAACATAATATTCACCATGCAGGCCAAAGAGGTCAAACTGGATTTGTTGAGGTTTTACACTTCACATGACTGAAAGTCTTCTTGGCAGCACAGAAGTGTGTTTCTCTGTAACGGAGAATCAGACATTTGTTTCTAGATATTTCAGAAGGTTTGCTAATGTAGCTATATTTACAGTATTTTTTTGCCATATTCTCATTCAGGGCTCCTTAAAGAAGGTAAAAAGAGAACTAAATTATTAAATTATTTTAATAATCAATTAATGGTTCAAGTAAGTCTTATGCAAAATGGCAGTAAATGCTGTTTTCAGCTACTCAAATATGGAATTTCCTGCTTTTCTCTGTTTTATATCATATTAAAACAAGAAATATAAAGACCACTTTTCACCATTTTCTGCTTTTATAGACTCTGCAGCTCTTGATTAAACATAACAGTTAACTTAAGTCTTTGTAGTTACTTTATAAATAAAATAAGTAAAACATGAGTAAAACTAACATTTGAAAGACAAACCATAAATTAAAGCTGTCATATACTAATTTACATCAGGCTACCAAACCAGTTTTCCTTTTTATCCTGAGAACCAGGTGGCACGATGGATCCTGTCAGTGCTTACAGTAAATACATCTGTCTGCCCTCCCGTTCAGACAGATCTCCACCCGGCCTGGATCTCAGGCGGGGTGGAGAGACAGAGACTTCTTGTGTATTCTGCTGTTTCTTTTATTGTAAAAAAAAACAAAACAAAAACCTGATGCTGCTGTGAAGAGCAGACTGGAGATGCGCTCTGTGGTGGTTCTCTCTTATTCGATCATGAATTCCTTTCTTCATCATCTGGGATGTGAAAACAGGTTTCTACACAGTCAGAAAAAGTAAAAGTGAATCCTGCTCATAAAATCCCAGCGCACCACAGAGTGTCTCCTCCCTCGGGCTGCTGACAGCAAACATGAGGCTCATTGCAGGCTGATGGAGGAGTTTAGTTTGACAGAGGAAGGTCGAGGAAGTGATGTTGAGTGATATCTAGAGATGCATTTTAAAACAAGGTGTGAACTCAGATGAGCCAGGAAACATGTTAACGGGACAGTTCACCCTAAAATCAAAAATGCATATTTTTTCCTCTGGCCTGTAGCACTAGCTGGAGATATCAGCTCTGGAGATGTCTGTCCTCTCTCAAACATTATGAGACTAAATGACACTCATCCTGTGTTGCTCCAAGCACCAAAAAAATATATCTGAAAAATTCAAAACCAGCATCTCTTTCCAAAAGTCATGACCCGGTTACTCAAGATAATCCACCGACCTTGTTGTGAGCAGTTTCATGTAGGAACTACTTTCTTTCTGCAGTCCAATCGACCGAAACTACTTTAGAACAGAAATCTATTAGAAAGAAAGTAGTAGTGATTTGCAGCGTCTAATGCCAGCAGGTTTAACCCATCCTTCACACACATGATCTTGTGTTTTATGTTTTTGAAAGACAACAAAAAAAAAGCCACCATCCAGACTCATAAGACAGAGAGTATCATCCTTCTTAGAGCCTCATGTTTGACAGGCCTGTGGGGGACTAATGCTAATCTATGACTGGAGGGTATTTGGTCTGCA
>JAJHUR010102832.1:0-20865 GCA_027495735.1 Lutjanus campechanus
CTTTTCTCCACGGGGGCCTCCAAAATCAACAAAATATGAAAGCTCCTTGTAGTGGCTTTAAACAGAAACTACTATACATCCAGGGTGCCTGCAGCTGTCTAGTTCAAGCCTTTACAAGATGTCAACAAGAAACATCTCTTGAGTGTTAAGGATGTGTTGTTCCAGGGTGACAACCACACAATGCCGGCCTACAACAAAAGGCCAGGTGAGAAGTGTGGTGCAGCTCGCTGAGGAAGGCAGCAGAGCATCTGTGGACGTGGGCCAAGCAGGATCGTCTCTACGTGAAAGGTCCCCACGTCCCTGACATTCAAGACGTCAATGCTGATGTCACCGCTGCCACTAGAAGAGTGACATCTGCAGCTCGGCATCACGAGCCAGATCCACAACTCAGTGCGGGTGGGCGGTAGGAGTGGGTTTGTTTGCCTCAAATCACAATGCCTCCTGTAGCTCTCCCTCAATCACTACAATCCTCCCCATGGATGGACACCTGGTGCCTATGCAGCATGGCTAACTAAAGCTCCTTTATGTGTTTCTCCTCACTTTGCCCTCAACACAATTGAGGGTACTGTAGAATAGATGCAGCAGAGGCGATACGGAGTGTGTAGGACCACTGAACAGCATGAAAATGTTGTATATGTGTAGTGTTACTACATTCACCTGACTTATATGAACTGCTGCAACTAAAAACGTTGCTTTCACATTCAGAAGACGGAAAAATATCCCAACCTTCAGATGGATTACTGAGCCTGTCACTTCCTGTGAAGAGAATGTCAGGATTAGCATGATTGTCTTTAATAACATTACAAGTTTAGAAATAAAACCTCCCTGCATTTTTTTTTTTACGTTGTTATAAAAAGTTCTGCTGTGCTCACTCAAGATCTCACTATAAATTTGCTCTCTCTCATTTGCACTCAGTTCTTCTTCAGGCTCCCTTAAAGGATTCCTCCAGCGCTGCTGAAAATTAGCCTCATTTTCCAGATAAAAATGTCACCCTGTGAAATTCACTGCTGTTTTTATTTTTTATTTTTTTACCTTTATAGAGAACAAATACTGCTTGTTGTCCTGCAACTCACATCATGACCCAAACAGGTCTGTTGTTTTTTTTTTAATTTGCATCTCCAGGTGATGTACAGAATTTAAATTGTTCACAATAAAGCTGGTGACTAAAGTTAAAAATAACTACAGCTGAAATTTAAACCTCCAGAAAATGAAAATGAGTCTAAGCACATCCAAAATACCCACATATACGTGATTGTGGGAAAATGTGCCAGTCACCATAAAAGCTCACTGATGCACCTAACACTGGAAAGAAAAATCTTTACTTGGCGTTTTAATGGTTTCATTTTGTTTACAAGTACATATTTGTCTTATTTATGACATTTGGAAAGAAAATATATTTCTGTTATCAAAGACAATAACATATATTATGTTTGCCTCAGGAAAAACAAACACAATTTCAACCATTTAATAAGATTTTATTTCTAAATCAGAACATCATCAAAATCAGAACTTCTGGAGGAAACACAGAACCATTATTCATTAACAATCAAAAGTCAATTTGTGTCTGCTGTGTGCTGTAGATGGGAATATGTATGCTACCATAACAACCCATTTTTGGAAGGCAACATGTCCACTGTTGGATCTTGAATCTGCTGGTGCTTGAGAGACAACAGGAGGGTCAAACCCAAGGGTCTTGTTCTCATCAGAGGAGGATGCCTCATCATTTATTCATTCATTGACTTTTCTTTTTTTTTATTTGTTCTGCTCGTGGCAAAGCACAAGTCCCGGAAAATAAACATCAATCAAAACACAACTCTGTTCACACATCCCATGACAGAAAAAGAGCAGGGAGATGAAAAGTCTTATTTTAGCTGCCCCTTTCTCGAAACATAAATAAACAGTGGAAATAGATGGTCTGTCGACTGGTTATAAAGCTACAAAGAGGAACTGTAATATCGTGTAAGTTTTGGAAGTCCGTGTAGACAAAAGCGTCAGTGTTTCCATCTTAGTAAACACAAAATGTCATGTCAAAAATAAAATTATCTACATCAAAATCCCCTCTTGCTTCCTTTTAACTGACTAACATTAGACTCACAGTAACTCTGGCTGGGAAAAGCAGCCATTAAGAATAACTATACAGAAATAGACGATTGTCTTGCGGGTGGTCTCATTAACTTATCCAAGTCATGTAGAGGCATCAGTAATAAACTGAGACTGTTTCATAATAAATTAAAACTCCTTGTGGTAGCTTTAACATAATTAATAATCACATCTAAAAAAAAACAAAGTTTTTAGAAAACCTTTGCTTAGAGATGGACAATGAAAATAGATGGTCTGTCCATCCGCAGTTCACAGTCAATACTTAGAGTAACATAACATCATCGTTGTCGTCCTCAACTGTCTTCAGTGCCCAACACTTATCTTCACTGTCAAAGAGCTGTGACAAAACTTCATTGGCAGAAAACCTTCCATTAGGTGTCATTTTCAACTGAGACAGTGTATAAAGAAAGAGCAGCAAGAGAAATGGTTTAGAAAGCTGTGGTGTGAACTTTAATAGGTTTCCCCCAATGTTTCCCAGTTCTCTAAGGAATTATGTCACAACCCTTAAGCACAGGGAAGTGTTCTGAATATTATAAAATTACTTGTGATTGTGACCTGAACATATAAGCTAAAAAAAAAACACAAACAAGGGTGAAAAATGTTCATATTTGTTTGTCTGTTTTATTCAGGATGTAACAACACAGAATCCTCAAGGTACAATAATACCACAATATTTATTGTGATATTAAAAAACAAGGGAAAATGACAACTTGCCTGATGATATAAAACAGAAGTGGTGAGCCATGACCTACGCATGTTCAAAGACTTGGCATGAATTGTCGACTGCAATTAATGTTTGAATTATGTATGTGCAATGGTAAAACAAAAACTAGAAGAGTGCACTCAAGTAGAGTGCAGATCTCTGCCAGGAAACCTGAAAAGAACATTTGGATGTAACCTCTTTGTAAAATCAATATTTTGATTAGTAACTGTAATTTAATAAGACATTTTTGTCAATAACTGTAAAGTAGTACAATTACATTTATTTTGTTATTTAATTACATGTTACTATGGCAAGTGGTGACTCTCCAGCACTGCTAGTATCTTATTAAACACTGAACTGTTGGCATATAGCTTGTGGATTCTTGTGTTAGGGCCAAAAACATGTTTTGTGAGGTCACAGTGACCTTCATTTTTCATTCATTTTTTAAAATTTGTTCCACATATAACAATGCATAAGTCCAGGAAACAGACAACAATCAAAACACAACACATCCCAGGACAGAAAAGTAGCAGGGAGATGGAAAATCTTATTTTGCCTGCTTCTTACTCAAAACTATGTATTTACTATTATATTTACTATATATTCACTATTATATTCTGTAAATGTCGAAGGCCACTGTGGACTGTGGGTTTTCAAACCACAAATTAAAATGTCAAAAATAAAAAAGTAAAATGTAAACACAGGCTTGTGTCATCTGATTTCATAGAAAATCTGACCAGCAGGCATGAAGAATAATTATGTAGAAATAGTCAGTCTTCTTGCAGATGATATTATGTAGGTCATATGTATCAGTAACGAATTGAGCCTGTTTCATAACCAGTTAAAAACTCCTTGTAGTAGCTTTAACATAATTCAAACTATAGGCCTATGAAAAGAGTGAAAACACAGACTCAAAAACACAGGAGAAGACACACAGGAGGCAAAGTTGGGTTGAGACAAAAAAGCAAGGTCTTTACTAACAGTCCAGAAAGTCAACCACAGGCAGCCAAAGGAGGCAAACAATGCAGACAGGAAGCAGGCAACGATCCTTAAATCCAGAAAAACAAGCAAAGTCCAAAAAAAAAAGAACAGAGAATCAAACACTAGAAGAGGCTGCTAGAAGGTTCAAGCCCACAAGGTAACAAAGACAGTCTGGCAGGAGGCATGAAGAACAGGTGAGTATACAGTATGCGAATGCACAGGGATGACTATGGGGATAATCAGGGGCAGGTGAGTAATTGGCAGCAGGTGTGGCTGATGAAGGGCGGGAAAACACAGAAAAGTGATTAAAGATTAAATGTGAATATGGACATCAGTAATAAGTGTGGATTCTTTTATGACCGGTGTAGAAATAAAATATGCACAACAAAATCCAGGATGTTACACAGAGATTAATGTTGCGTTCCATTTACCTCGGAAGTCAGAAGTCGGAGCTGGGAATGATGTCACAGCCGAGTTATCAGCCATCCAGATACAAAGTCGGAAAAAAGTTGCCAACCGCCATTAAACAGGAAGAAGTAGTTGGAAAACAAGATGGTAACGTCTACAAAAGCTATTCTGGCTCCTTGCCTTGTCCGAATATAAGTCATTGTTAACACGCCCTGCGTTGTAATTTGCACATACCACATGAAAAATGTAAATAACACAGCTTTCCATATACAGTATATACGTCTAACAATACTATGTATACAGCTGATTTAGCACGACAAACACTAGCCAGAAGTGCTAATAAACGTAATATTACAGGAGCTTCTACTGTTTACACAGGGGCAGCCATCTTTGATTGTCAACTCGGGGGTGGTGAGGATTCTCCGACTTTTTTGACTCGGAATTCCGACTTCAGGGGGCGTTCCAGTTGAAATTTCCCACTGGGAACTCAGAAATCCCGACTTCCCAGTACAAATGGAACGCAGCAAAAGAACACATGGTAGATCTCTTGTCCAGATTGTCCTAAGGATTGCATTTACTCCTAAGATCCAAACACAATGCAAGCCACAAATGTGTTTTGTGAGGCCACAGTGAGCTGGGACCTTTGATGACCAAAATCTGATCTGTTCAAGTTGAGTCCAAGTTGACATTTGTGTGAAGTTCACGTTCACATGAATGGGATGGCCCAAAAAACATAATGCCTCTTGTCATGGCCCTGGCTGACATTGAGGTATAAAAAAAAAAAGGTCTTTTAAGGTTGGGAGTCACAGAGGTCCTTCAGCATACAGTCATAAGGCATATTACAACATTTTGTTATTGTGATAGTGAATATGGAGTCAGACTGACCCCAAAGAACACTTGAATCTTACAAAATGTGCACAGGATATTGACAATATCTTAATCTTATGTTAATCCAGTTATCCTATTAAATTCGAAAAACTGATTATAGGAAGCAGATAAAATGATGTTAGTCATTTATTTAGAGATGTTTAAAATTGAATGAGGTCAAACTGTCCCCACATATAAAAGGAGAGTTAAGGCTCCTGAGGTAAAAGGCTACTGTCTGTGCAGGTTTATTCAAAAATATTTCATTGAAAACTGTTTTCATAATCATCACAAATCTATGGGCTGGAGCATAATATGCGAAGGACACGGACAGATAGGACTCCAAATTGGATTTCAAATTAAAAGACATGTCATGGGTATAAATGCACATGAGCTCGAGACATTCATTCACAAGTGTGATGATAGGATGACACCGAAAAAAACACATAATTAAAGCAAGGCTGTCATGCTTGCAAGAAAGCTGTACGCAAAATGAGTAAAATTACTGGGCACATGAGAAGTCCAACACTGAATCCATCATGTGTCCTTGCTCCTTTACTTCCTGAAAGAGTGCCATTATCTCCTCTGAGGTGCACAGAAGAAAAAAAAAATCTCTCCACAAGCCATTAAATATGACAGGGTCCGGGGTGTGAGGATGAATTTGAAAAGGTAATAGCTGCTTATCTACGTGTAGGAGCTGGCACACATCCAGTATTGTGTGCGGTCTTTATGCGTGCACTTTGTCTTTTTCTCTATCTCATCCCGCACACATGGACAGGTAGATATGATGAACAGATACATAAAGAAGCATATAAAACTGCATTAGATACGGTTAACCTTCAATAAACACTCATTTCCTCTGGCATGGTCCATTGGTCACATTCGGCAGAGCTCAACTTGTTTGACACGTAACAATTTGAGCGCAAACAGCTAAACTGGAAAAATGAAATTACTTCTTTAGAAGGATACTTTTTATCATTTCATGCTGGGCTGTATGCAGTAGGCGTTGTATTACAGACAGGTAGATGGTGGTTTGCACGCCCCCAGTTTGGAGAAGCAGAGGTTTACCAGCATGGAAGCCAAGCAATGAACTGCTGTGGTCAGGGTCAGCAATCAGAAACATTTTAGCCCTTTAAAAACAGGTCTAGTAGACTCACATTTTCACTGCTTTACTTTGCAGTCAGACAGCTTCTTTTGACGGGAAACCACCGTTATATAAGCGAAATATTGTTTTCTCCAAACCAACCAAACTCCATGGGTGAAATTAGTAATTTTACTTAACAGAACACAGGAGTTGCTGGTCTGCCGCAACCTTGCTAGTCTGCTAGTTTGTGTTATAGAGTGAATATAGTGTGAATCCGGACTATTCCTTTGAAACACCAAAGTCGCACAATAGCACAAACAAACTACAAGATCGAGGCTACAGTAGACCAGCATCTCCCCTGTTCTGTGAGGTAAAATTATTGATTTTACTCATGGAGTTTGGTTGGTTTTAAAGAGAGCCATGTTTGGCTTGTAGAACAGCAGTTTCCTGACAGAAAAGGCTGTCTGACAGCAAGGTTAAGTGGTGAAAATATTCTAAATATAGCAGAGACTAAAACTGATATTGATTTTTCTTTTTTTAGGTGGCCCTTTTTAAGTGGCTAAAATACCTTTTGTTGCTGACCCCGTCCACAACAGTACATTGCTTAGCTTTGGTGCTGGTGCCCCTCTCTGCTTCTACAAACGTTGTGCAGGCATCTTCTGTAGTAAATACCCCACAACAGAATCCCACAATAAATAATTCCCTTTAATAATAATATCCCTTTAAGGATACCTTTCCATCAGATAAATACAGTCTTCTTCCAGAGAGAAGTAGGACAAGCAAAATATATCTTCAGCAGCTTCACACCTACCACTGCCTTCAACACTATGGGGGCGTGGGGGTCGAGACTTCAATGTGGAGGCCGGAGCGGCGTACTGCCATTGTAGCAGCAAATTGGGCAGTCAAGGCCTTTTCTGGCTCTAGGCTCAATGACACATGCGTTGACCTAAATGCATATCAGTGAGTGGGTGAACATCAATGCTATATCTGATGTAGGTTCCCAAGGTTTTATATTTGTTCCAATTACAGAGTTGACTGATGTTTGATCCAACGTGCCTGGAAGAAATGAACCCAAGGGTGTTTATTTACAGTATGTTAGTTCTGATTCACATACCCTCATTTACATTGCAGATTTGTACATGTGTTCATGTGTCAATATTCAACCAGGGTCCAAAATTAATGCCCGCAAAGTGCCAAACGTGGGTAGATTTTTCATTTGGCGTGTAAATCTCAGTAGCCACCTAATGAGCACCAGTTAACATCAAATCAATTGTGGCAAATTTTGATTCCTGGAAGCGCATCTGGGTGAGAGAGTATCACAGAGTATAAAGAAAAAGTCAAAGAGCTCGACACGGACAATACTCACTGTAGTATATGTGACGTGAAATGCAAAGCTGGCGAGGGCAGTGTGAAAGTTAAACCCCCTCCCACAGCAGCTGCAGCAAACATTAGCACGCCTGCAACCAGCATCTAAACAGAACTTAATTCTTAATGGACAGCAAAACTTTAAGTGATTAATTGGCTCGCTGACTGAAGTTGTCGTTGAGATAACTGGGCTGTTTATCACGATACCTGTCCTGGTTGGCTTAGCATTTTACTAGCATTAGCCAACACTCAACCCACTGGCTGTGCCTGAAACTCCTTACCAACATATTTAGCACGCCACAACAGTGTAGGAGTTTTATTAGAATGTCTGAAACCTTAGTATGAAACCAATATTTGTGAATTGCAGAATATTGGTGGGGAAATATTACAGTATGAAGCACGGCGGTCACATCTGTTTCCTCTGTGACATTACAACAGCTTTGCCCTGGTGACTGACTGACAGGCTGGAGGTTGTAGGGATGGTTTGAGATGAGAGAGGGATTGTATTTCGTATGGTGTGCAAAATGCTCTAAATAAATAACAAAATTATCAAATTAAAAAAACAGCATTGATATTGATAAATTTTAACTTTTTTTTAAAATATAAATTAGCTTAATTTCTTTGTTATTACAGAGAGAGTAAAGTACTGAAAAAAGGTACCATTGCATACCAATACTGAATTCCAGGTACTGGTATCAGTAGCCTATTGGTTTAAATATGAATGTACCCAGCTCTAGTTATTATGGATGTATGATATGTGCCACAAAAGTCTGTACATAAACATTTTCTTTTAAAAAGTTTGCCAGGTAGAATTTTTCATCTACCAGACATTTGGCTGGCGAGCTAAGAAGTTAATTTCGGACCCCGTTTTCAACACACAGCAGGTTTCACACAGACTGACACTTCGTATCCGTCAGATGGGCTTATAGCCTGGAATTCAATCAGGACTAAAAGAATGATGCTCCGTTCCTGCTCTGACGTGGCTTTATATTCATTTTCCCCCAGCCAGTAATAAAAGTGAAGCTATATGGTGGCGGCACCTCTGTGGCCCAGGTAATCTGTCAGCTGCAGTCTCCGGCTGTGTTTGCTGGCTTGTCTGTGCATGCCTGTGTGACTCATGTGTCTGTGCATCTGTGTATGTCACAAGCAGTTATTGACACCCTTCGACACACCGGTCCGACCCGATGAAAGCATTTTGAATCCATAGCCAGATGGAGAATCATCTGCTAGTTTAAGTCAAGTTCCTGAATCGAACCAAGTCAGAGAGTTTTTTTTTTTCTCCCCTATTGCAGAATGATAATGTGTTGAGCCAGACCTTTCTCCAGCACTGACGGCTGTGGAGATCCATCTGGCTATGCGAGACAACCGTCCATACTTCAAATAATACTGTGATATAAATTTTAGGCCATTCCACCCAGCCCTATGTGGGAGGGTTCAAGCCTGTCAACAATGGACTAGGAGATGGAGATAAATAGCCTAAATCTGTTGTTTAAACTGGCTGATGTTTTCACATTTTGTTCCATAAGTCTTAGAGTTGATCCATTCCTTATTTCTTCAGATTTTTACCAATTCTTCTAACTTTTTTGGGTATCAAGCAGGAGGTGTCAAAAAAAAGTTATAGGAAGGCATTGACAGCCAGAAAAGTGTTTAAAAATTCAACAGCAACATCTCTTGTGTTTTATGGGCTTTATATATATATATATATATATATATATATTTTTATCTCAGTGCTGTGAACACCTCAAACAAAGTTCCATTCATCTCCATTGTACTGGGGTAGCAGCAGAACCAAAAGTATCTTCGCGGCTCGATACCACTTGGAGGAAAAATACCTTTTCGGGGGAATTTGGGTGAAACAGCCCTTTAAGGTAAGTACTGGTGTTGCTCAAAGCATCATGATTTATTTTGCAGTCTCCTGAATGTGTGAGTGAGGCAGCCGGGTGCATATGTGAATCAGAGGGTGATGCAGTCAGGTGCAATCGCTGCTCAGGTGTTACATGATCATATCCATGCACTCGGCTTCATAAGAACATTTGAGCATTTTTAGCCACCCTGTGTGTCGAGCGGGGCCAGTGGAGCGTTTGTTGCGGGGTGTTCAAATGGATTTATAGGGAAATCAGAGCACGATGATATGTTATTGGTGCGCTTCGCCTGTTTCTCGTGCTTGCGTCTCAAGTTAAAACAGTTTCCTTTTTTCTTTCCTTCCCTCCTAACTCCCACACCTACCCTCTTTACCTTTCTTTCTACGTCACACGCCTTCCTCTGCCAAGGTTGGCTCAGTTCTGCTTAACATATTTCTTTTCTATTTTGACCATCTGTCTCATTTACACAAACAGTTCTGCTCCTCTTTTCCTCTCTCTGCTTTTTTGACTGATCTCTCTCTCTCTCTGATGAATACTATTGGATTTTTCTTTTGCTCATCTCCATCTGCCAAAATGCCTACGATTAAAGATCCGTACATAAATTAGACTGTCCATCAGGTTTTTTAAATGTCACTTTTTTTCTTCTTGAACAAATTCAATGCACCAAAGAAAATAGTCTTTGAGCATATTGAGCCCAGGATGTCATTATTCTATGACCATGCTGTTCAACTCAATGATAATTAGTCTGGAAGATTGCTGGACTGCGGGTGGTGGATACATATTTACCCTATACTTTATTTTTTATATCCTGGAGATGATTATTTTTCCAACATCAAACCATTTATTTAATATCCACTTGTTAAAAACTAATTTATATAGAAGCATATCATAACAGTTATCTCAGGGCACTTTTCATATAGAGCAAGAATCAACTGTTCTCTTTATAAACCCAATAATAAATCATTTTCTTAACTCAGCCTTGTTTCTATATATTTGGCGGACAGTTTGCTAACTTGTGACTCCCAACAGCTGCCCCTTTTTTTTTCTTCTAAACCTTGTCCTTCTTTAAGGTTGTTCCTATAAAAAGGGTGCTGTGGATCATCTAAGACAAGATGTGCTGCTTCTCCACCTCATTAATTAGTCTCTCTCTCTTTGTCCTTGTTGACTGCTCTGATGAGGGGAAACAGAGACGTTAAGGATGTCAGACCTAATTTTGACCAAATGAAACAGGTTGGAAGTGAAGCAAGTGTGTGATTGATAAAAAGTGATAGAAATACAGCCAGGAAGAGCCGCTTTCCAAACCCTGTTCGCTGATGCACGTAGCAGGTGAGGACATCTTCCTTGAAAAAAACGGAAGCAGTCCAGTGTACTGTTTAGGTGCAATATGAGAAAGATTGCAACCACATGGTCGGCATTTTGTGTCTAGCGGAAGTTCCCAAACTTTCAAAGTTGGCAGTGTTGATCAAATATGGATCAATATTCTATTACTACACTCTTAGAAATAAGGGCTCCAAAATGGTTCTTCCTGAAGAGCCTGGGTTCTACCCTGAAGTAATTGCTGTTAAAGAACTTTTTTTTTGGAAAGCATTCATCAACGGTTCTATTTAGAACCCTTTCAACCTTATTGGAAGAAAGAGTTCTTCAAGGATTATTGAAGGCATGAGTGCTAAAAGATCCTTACGTTAAAATATGCAAATTTTTATCCTTGTTTCAAGTTGTATTTTAAAGTGTGAATATATCTGATTCTTTGGAGAACCCTTAGAAAACAAGAGGGTTAAAGGTGAAAGGGTATTTTTAGATTCCCCTTGGTGGGTTCTAGAAGAAATTCTCAGGCTATTAAATGATTCTTGGTAGAACCTCCTGGGTGTGTTGCAAATATATTCCAAGGGTTTCAGCACAGGGTGGGTTCTCTATGAAACCCTTGGAACATAAATGGGTTTTTGGTAGAACCCCCTGAGTGGGTTATTTTCACCCCCTTAGCAGGTGGAAAAGTTCTGGATAGAACCCCCAGAGATGGTTTTGGGTGGAACTTTTCACAGATAGTGGAATCATTACAGCATAGGATGGTTCTCTGTACTGTTGAACCTCTCATAGGGGGTTCTGGGTGGAACATTTTACAGATAGTTCTAGGTATAACCCTAAACCTGAATTTTCCATAGAACCCCCTGAAACAGCTCTAGGTGTCGCCTTTATAAAGGGTTTTAACCAGGAACCAAAAAGGGTTCTCTTATGGGGACAAGCTGAAGACCCTGTGGTTCCAGATAGCACCTTTGTTTCTGAGAGTGTGCGTGGCCTAAATCTCTCTTGAAATGTTTTCAGAAGCAAACAAATATTATGGACTGTTTAGCTGCAACTTTTTGACAATGCTGACCGCTGAAATGACACCCACCAGTTCCACACTCTCGTCAGTACTGTGCATGTTCCAGTTGCGAAAAACCAAGATGGCAGCCCCCATAATGCCAAACTCAAGGCTTCAAAATGTTGGTCCACAAACCAGTGGGTGACCTCACAGTTGGTTCACACTTGCTCTCAACTAACCCTGCTCACACTAATGCTCTTATTTGTTCTGAGAAGTAAACTGACCTGAGCTTGTGAGTGAGCAACGCTGCATAAATATCCTTGTAAATGAGGCCGTGTTTAGTTCAGTGTGTTTGTGTTGGCTGGGGTCGTTCAGATGGTCAGCGAAGCCCCATGGGAGACTCTTTCTCTATCAGAGGGAGACTATGACAGATCTTTATTGTAATTGGCCTTGGAGGTAATAAGCAACGCTCATCACCCCGTCGGCCTCCCACCAAGCTCCCATTCCCATTATCCCCCTGCTCGTTCCGATTCATTAAACCTCCAGTGAGATTGGTCAGAGTGGTGGAAGAAAGGACGGAGCATTCATTTTGGTTAAGAAGATCCCTGCTCCTTTGATGCCTCTCCTTAAATGGCCACTAATTGACAGAGACGTGGTAATGGTGTGAGAAATGTTTGATAAATAGTAGCGAGCCTTTCATCTAATGGCAGGACCTGTGTGTTTTTCTCCTCCGCTTCAGCTTTTTCAGGCAGATTACAGCCTGTAGAAAATTCTCATTTGAGGTTAATGCATCCACTGTTACCCTCAAGGTGTGATGTGTATGTGTGTGTAAGTGTGTGTGTGCGTGTGTGTGTGAAGCAGGTGAACTTCACAGATCTCTCTGAAGCACTCAAGAGTCTTCCCTCAGGTTTTTCTTCCTCTTGGAGGTCTGACCTCTATCTTTCAATCTGGCCAGCCAATAGACCATTTCTCTGATACGATTTTACTTTTGCAAGTATTGGCATGTCGTGTGTATACTGGTGGGTGTGTGTTTGCTATCATTCCCATCTCAGGTGAAATCCTCACAACCAAACTGAGGTTGAGGAACCGAGCTGTTGATCAGGGCTTTGGTCTGAGAGCATATCTCCAATGATTTCAAACATTGATGCCCTTTGTTGTTCAAAGATGTTTCTCCTCCTCTTCTCTCTTCCTCTCTGTTCCTCTCCTCCAGGCCTCAGAAGATGCAGGGTGAGTTTTACCTCTGAGTGCCTCTTTCACTCTGTTGATTGAAGTGAAATGAGTGCAGAATTTTATTGTCAGCGCTGCACTTCATGGTTGAAGATTCTGGCAGTGAGGAGAGTATGAATGAAAATCATGCTGTTTGTCTGGACAGGGGTTTTCGTTTGAAATAGTTTGAGTGGTTTCCTGAGTCGATGCAGTGGTGAAGGATTTTTGCAAATTTAAGCCAACTTGCTCCAAATTGTACACTTTAAATCACACCGGTTCCTTCTGCAAGCCACCTTTGAGATGTACATTTCAATCAATCCAGGAATCCATTGATTTTTACTCTTTTTTTTAATTTGATTTGATTTGATTTGATGAGCCCTTTATTGTCACAAGATACACGTGAAATTAGCCGTCAACCCGTCCATACATACAACATGAGAAACAATATGACAAGGGGGGTAGACAGGACAGGAAGACAGGGATGAAAGAAATACAGAGTAACATGAGGAGAGGGGAGGAGAAAAAAAAGCAACCCCCAGACTATGCTCCTGTGGGGAGTACAGTGTGGGAACAGAAAAAACACCTGTATGAAAATGTAGCATTAAAGGGTCAGATCACTTCAAAATATACTTTAAAAAATCCTGCTTTTTAGTTGTGTTATTTAGCCATATTGATTGTTCTGGTGTGAATTACTAGAACTAGATGACACTTGGTTTGTGAAAAAAAAAAGATCCTCAGCTTGAAAGCACCAAAAAATACATTTGAAAACACAACAGCACTGAGAGGTACTGAGAGGTACCCAACCTGGATGGGGTGGGGGAAGGTGGCACCCGATATCTTCCCTCGCAGCGCTGACTTTAGCAGGACATTAACAGCTGCTGGGCTGGATGTTTTGCAGCTAACAAGCTAACTTACATACCCAGCTAACTCACCAATACTACATCCTGGCTGGGATGCTCGACAAGAACCCTGTTTCAGCCCACAGTGGCAGGGTCCATGGCACTATTGTCAATGCATGTGGTATAAACTCGACATGTCAAGTCACGAGAAAGTGGTTAAAGGGACAATGGTAATAAAGAGGCATAATGATGCAGCTGCGCAAGCTTGGAGGGTGATGTATAACTTCAAGTTTCTACTGTAATCATACATCATGGTTTCCCTGACACAGCTTAAAAGTAATAGTTCAAAAAATATTTAGTGAATAGTGTGGTTAACCAACATTGTCAGGAAATGACTCGGAAAAATATGAAATGTTATACCAATGCCAAATACACTGGAGCGGGAGCTTTAAGGAGAAAGTACACGTGTTTTCTAAAATTACTTCAACATTTCTTTGCCCTCATTTTTGCCTCCTCCACTGTGCCAAAAATGGCATCCGATGGTCTGGTTTAAGGTGTTAAATATGAATGCCCAGAGCCAAATGTCAGAATAACTCGAAATAATTGCAGTCTGCTGCAGACAACTCTGAATCATCATTACCAGTTGTGTGGTTGATTCTGGGGCCAGATAAAAAAGAGCGCCTTAGCCTGAGTGAATACAGCTTGCAGTAAGCTGCTTTAGCACCTGTGATCACAGCTAGCCATTGCTCAACAACACCAAAGACTAACACCTGGCGGGGTTGGCATCTGCAGGGAAAGGGAGAGAAAAAAAAAAAAGCCACACAAACAAACGGCTTTGCCACTCGTGTGCAGAAAGCTGTGGCTCAAAACACTGTGTCCAGGGATTTTCTAAATTACCCTCTTGCTGAGTTCAGTCACAGTAAGTACTTTGAAAAATCATAATCGGGTCCCTGAGCAGCCCTGGGGGTGGCCGAGGAAGCACTCAGTCTTGGTTTTCCTGATCTTAACTCTCCTGTTATTAACTTTTGTGCAAGGTATCATATTTTTTGGATAAGAGGGGAGAAAGCCACCAGGAGCCTGAAAATCATGCTGAGAAACAACAGAGGCTATTACCATGGTGCATTATTTCCTCGCTGCCCCGTGGTGGCTTAGATGGGACTCACCATTCGCAAAAACATTACAAACATTAAGCACTCCTTCCTTTCTCCTGGCAAGGCATTGTCATTTTCAAGACAGGAACATTTGCTCTGTCATGCTCTCTCATTCTCTCTCTCGGCCTCTACTTTACTGATACTGTCATTTCGGAAACAGCATTTGCTCACTCACTCTCTATCAACCCCTCCTGTCTCTGCTCTTCCTCCTTCTGTCCTCCACCCTCTCCTTCTCCTTGTTCTCCTCCTTCTCCTGCACAGGCAGAGCACAGACAAGATAACATGCAGCAGGTTCAGTTCGTGCTGTGCAAAGACTTAGCACAGCCATTTGTGTCTTTTTCTATTCATGTCATGCGCCTCAAACAGCGTGGGGAATTACATTCCACAGCCAAAAGAAAAGAACAATACCACCATGCTTAGAAGGGGGGCTGCACAGCAACACACAGCATCACCCGTGAACATATTAAGATACACATGAAATGGAAAGCAGAGTACTATTTGCTTCCGTATACTGAATGAGTGTTAATGCAACGCAGCTATGCAGCTACAGACAGTGGTCCATTAACCTAGCCGACTCTTCCCGGACTTGGAGCTCCCAATGAACATGGCGAGACTGACCGAAAACAGGCACTGACACGGACAAAGGTTTGATGACTGGCAAAACAGAACAAAGATGGTTTGCTGGGGCTGAGTCATAGAGTGTATATAGAAGTGGACGGAGCCTTCGTGACGTCACCCATTGGTTTCTGAACACCCGTTTTGAAGCCTCGAGTTTCAGATTTGGCCAGCGCCATTTTGACAGTTTTGAAACCGGATGTGAATATGATTGGTTGAGACGGTGGAGCAGGGCGGGTATAGTCTATGGGAGCGAGTGAGTGGCACTACCATAGGGCACTACGCCTGTCAATCACGAAACCACGCCCCTAATTATACAGAACTTTAAGCCTTAATACAAAATCAACGAATGACTTATATGAAAATTCAAGTCTGGTTCAGTGAACATGGTGGGGGATATTAGCGATAGAGACCAAAATCATTTTTTGACACGGGCTATAAATATGTTTATTTCAGCTGTAAAGTTCGGCATTTTAGAATGGGTGTCAATGGAACCGGGCTTCTTTTTGCAACCAGCTCATGCGCCCCCTGCTCGATTTTGGTGAGAATACAGCGTTACTGCACTTCCGCGTTGGCTTCATTTTTCAGAGCCGGAAGCTCCGTCCACTTCTATATACAGTCTATGGGCTGAGTCAGCTCACTTGGCTGCATGGCTAACCAAGCTGACCTGGTTAGCAACAAGTAAAGCTATCTTTCTATCAGGAAGCTGCGTAAAATTACCTCAGTAGTGTATTCCCTGACAGTCTCAGAGGCTGTATTCAGTCTAGGGTTGCCACCTTCAATGTGGAAAAATAAGGGACACCTTGGCATTGGCCCCATGCCCAGTGAAACAAATCAAGCGTAATGAATAATAAAAATGTAAATAAAAATGTAGAAATGTGGCAGGAACGAAATGTGAAGTGAAAAGTGATTAATTTGATAACTTGTAATGTTACAACCTGCAATAAAGTAATAAAAATCAAGTGGGGGTCTTCACCCATGAAACTTTGAGTGATAGAAACTTTTTGCTACGCACCAATTTGTGCTTTTTATGCATCAATTTCAATTCCTCTGCTACTCTCAACATGAATGTTAAGGAAATAAAAACAGTTGCATCATTTATATTAACGTTTAAAACATCAGATCTTAGACATGGGCAAAATGTTTGGTCTGTCAAAATAACATTCTGCACCCCCTGCACTTGCACTGCTCGGACATGGTAGTCCTCTGCTGAATATTGCTTTGCATATTGCAAGGGAAAATGTGGTGTCTGCATAGTGAATGAGAATGTGGTGTGCATGAAAATACGAGACAAACTGTGTCCCACAATGATTCAGTAAGGGCGAGGGCATTTTATTTTTCAATACAGGATGATCCCATATTATACGGGACAGGTGGCAACCCCAGTTCAGTTTCAGTCCAGCTGTGTTCACTGGGAGGCTGCTGAGTCCAGTTCCGTTGCCCATTAAGCTAGCAGCAGCTAAATTAGCAGAAACAGACCCAGAGTTGAGGCTGAGCAGGTGGAGGACATTAGAAGGAAAGCCAGGAAGCATTTTCTCCACAAAACACCAGTTCCACCCAAATCAGTGAACAGAGTCATTAAGTTGTGTTTTTGAGCAAGTTACAAAGTTGTGTTTTTGTATAGTAAAGGTAATCAGTGAGGCCTGGCCCACAGCCCATTGTATGCCCTATGTAGCTAACATTAGCTGCTGAAGCAGTCCACTGTAAAATGCCTTGTGCATGTCACTGATAACACTTTCCTCAAAGTGAATTCTAGCCTGCAGGCCTAAAACCACACTATTTTGTAGAAACTGCACATTTTAAGGTGGTGAACATCTCGGAAGATATCCAAACGGCTAAATTCAAATACACGCAGTCTATTTTTGACGGATGCCGCATCAGTTAGCAAAGAGTAGATCAAACGGGCAGGAAGTCAGACACAGAAAAGATAGGGAGAATCTGGTTAATTTTCAAAATTTCAAGACCCTGTGCAGACTCACAATCATAAAGACAGACAAAAAAGAAACCATTTAACCACATAGCCTGCTTATTCATGGTAGAAACACAAAGAGCAAGGTACCTGCTGCTATCAGAACCGTGGTGCAGACGTGACGTGCTTGGTGGAATCAACCAGAAACATGCCATACTGTTGCTAGCAACCAACAGTATGTTTATGGTGGTAATGCATTGTGCATCGCTAAAAGTTGAAGACTGATTTACAGGTGGATGTTATATTATTTGTCGCATCTAGCTAATGTAAGCACACGTTATATAAAGAGGCGAAAGAAATTGTCTTTTGCCAATGATTTCCATTCATATATTTTTTTCAAATGCAAGATCTGCACCTCTCTATTTTGTTTTACAGGAAAAAAGATTTTGATTTAAAATACTTTTTTGCTTTGTATTATTTTTTTTGCCATATTGTTAAATAGGTACACTGTGATGACTGTGGATGTGATCTAAATGTGCTAAAAAGGCATTTTTCAGTTCATCTCGACTTTAAAATGCAGCCAAAATATAAATCCATATAATGATGCAACGGGGGAAGAAAAAATACTAGAAGGTCAATAAACTCAGCCACATTATAAATCCTCACAGAAACGTTACAATGATCTCTCCTCAGGCACCCTAAGCACTCCAAACCTTGGCAACGCAAGCAGAACACGTGTTCCTTAAATCATTTTTAACAAAGGACTATATTCATTCCACCTTTTTTGTGATGTGGAAAGCAATAAAACCCTCTCCTGGAAATCCTGTGCATGGCTGTAGTGTAACGCAGGGGTGCGTTTCCGCGCTCGGCCGCATGGGGGCGACCTGCGCTGCCGCTGCCAGCACACCAGATCCTCATGTTTCCTCATAAAGAACCCGGGACTCGTCCTCATCCGACGCACACCGGCAGCCGGGCTCTCCTCCACGGCAGGCTCCGACCATGACAGTGTGACTACGTGCAAGTTTCTCCCCCCGCTGCCCTCATTCTCCGCTCTCCGAGCTGCTGAACTTCTCCTCAGTGCTCCTGTCAAACTGAATTGCCGACCTTGACAGTGCGCTGCGGGGAGGATACGAATAAAAGTCTGTCCGCTGATTTGGAAAAAAAAAAACTGTCGGTTGCGGAGGGTGAAGTTTGAAGTAAGAGGCAAGGAAAGGAGGAAGCAGCATCTCCAGGACGCGAGAAAAAGTATGAGGTGCAGCTTCTCACAGGTGCAGCGAGGAATGGACTGTATTTGGATTTAACCTGGATTCATCTGACTGAGTTGCATTCAACACTTCAAAGAAACAACTCAGGCTGCTTCGGCTCTCGGGAAAATATCACTCCATCCTATCCTGTCTGTGGAACTGGAGCCAGTTTGAACTGTTGAACAATTTTGCGAATTTCTCCGGTCGAGGCTGCAGCAGCGGCTCGGTTTTGGGGGGGTTTTTTTTGCGCTCCCGGCTCGGTGCGCTCTGCCCGGCTCGAGTGGCCGCAGGTTCCCAGACGGAGAGACCCGCCTGTGTGTGTCAGCAGGCAGACAGGAGAACCACGCCGGGTCTCGGACACACACAACATTAGCGCGTTTCCAGCTCGCCGGGCACTTGTTGTCCACTCTGCCCGGTTTGGGACCATGTTGGAGGACTCCTGGAGCGGATCGATGTGGCGCGCCACATGGATTTTATGTTTTTCCTTACTCATGCACTCCACACAAGCTCAAGGTAAGAAGGACACGATTAGTCACCAGACAGGCCCATTAGTGTCTGTGGCTCTCCTGCTATGTTGAATGTTTGTTTCAGCTCAGGAGAATCTGTGATGTGTTCAGTATTCTTTGCCTTTTTGCACGTAGCCTGTAATTTTCTCATTAGTCTACACATCACTGACACACACTGTCTTAATTGCAGGCTGGTAGTGACACACTCACACATCGGCAGCGCCTCTGCTGTTATTTTCTCGATTAAACATCTCAGCAACACTTTTCTTTCTCTCCCCACTTGCCCTGAACTTCACCTAAACCTGAACTTTATTAAGTTCTCACGCCGCTGAAGGTTGCTGTCGCATGTATGTGATGCATTCAAGGCAGGTTTTTTTTTTTTTGAATTATTAAGAAGCAGTATTTTCTTTCCAGCTGTTACATTGTTTATAAAAATGAATTTTCTAGCTTGAACACGCAGTATGCATGAATATGTCATTAGAAGCCCAGCTGTTAAAAATGTTCATCTGATTAATAAGTACTAATTAATTAATCATCCCACTCCCTCATGGAATTAAACTTGCAACTCGCAAATAAACAGATACATATTGATATGCAGCAATTAATGCGAGCAGTAAATGTTGAAAATTAATTGGTTCTCAGAGAATTATGCAGCTTCCCCCCCTCAGCACCAGGGGAGCAACAGCCAAGTGTGGCAGTTTGCAGGGACCGGAGCTGGTGACAGTGTGTTTTTTTTCTTAAATTATTATTATTTTCTTTTTTTTATGAGTAGTTACCAGAGCTGGAGTACGACTCGAATTCTCAGCACAATAATCCCAGCAGATCCCTGTAATATTCCTGTGGAGACTTGAAGTGCGTCTCAGGCGCCTAGCAGAGTCTACTGTAACCTCAGGCCTTCCTTCTTTTTATTGTGTCCCCCTTGGGTGTTAGTTTTTTTTATGTGATATTTACATAGCAGGCTATGAAATGATGTTATCAGTATTGACAGTTTGTTTTTGGAAAAGAAAAATCCAGTTGCTGTGGGAAATAAACGTCCGTTGAAGCCATGTTCAAAGCACATACAGTAACTTTCACTCTGATTCCAGTAATTTTTTCGCTGTACGTTCAGAGCAGAATGGAGCCTGTGGTTAGCACCATGGGTCCTTGAGGGTCCTCCAGAGGGTCCTCAGCCATGTACAACTTAATTGCTACCCCACTCACAATTGAAGTAAAGCAATGGGAAATAATTGAAGAATAATGATCTTGAGCAGTGGTTGTCGTCTCCTCTGTAATCTTAAAGCTTTTGCACCCCTCAAGGGGGGCGTAGAGTCAAGATCTTTTGTGGGTCTTTGACCTTTGGGAGTTTGAACACCGCTCATTTAGAAATATTCACAGTTAGGGCGGGGATTCAAACTCTCATGGCACCAACCGAATACTATCTAATATGTACCAATACTGTCAAGTATCTAAGTTCTGAAGTTTTGATATCAGAGGAGTCAGTCTTGACAGCGTCATAAAGCACAGCTCTAATCATGCTGATGATCGTCTTTCTAAAGGTATACGTCATCGAGACGTGCGGGAAAAACACTGTGTAACGCCCAGAGACGGGGATCATTGTTCTGTTTATTTACCACCAGGCTCTTCTTTTAATTAAAGTGAGTAACTGTACCCTAATGTGTTATGTAATTTAACTTCAAAGTGGATTTGGTGTCAAAAAGAGTTGCGTTCAGGAGCCAGCATCGGAGCCAAG
>JAJHUR010102833.1:0-18983 GCA_027495735.1 Lutjanus campechanus
TTATGGATAGTCAGTATATTACCCACAGTAGCTAATGGTCGGCATGCCCCCACTTTGCAGAAGCAGAGAGATGTACGTGCATAGAAGTTAAGCAATGTTATGCTGTGGAAAAGGTCAGCAACAAATGGTATTTTAACCACATAAAACAAAATTAATATCAGTTTAATTGAACGTTATATTTACAGTATTTTCACCACACTACCTTGCTGTCAGAGAGTCTCTTCTGATGTAAGCTAAATATCGCTCTGTCTGAAGCAACCAGACCCCTCAAGAAATTCATGGAAGTCATTGTACCACACAGGATAGAAGAGTTGCTGTACTACCGCTGCCTCTATTGGTTAGTTTGTTTATGTTATTGTGTGATTTCTAGGGTTGTGCATCAAGAGCCAAGCACAAATAAGAATTAACTCCAATTTTACAATTCCAAAAAATCATTGAAGTCCACCTCCAGTCATGTTTTAAGCAGTATAAAATGCTCTGCACGAGGTAATAAATTGTGTCTGATATGTTATATATGCTTGTTAAAATGGCTAACATATAGCTCCACACCTTGCCTTCATTTAGTATTCAAGGATTCATGAATATGCAATATGCATGGAGCGTCGGTTGTGCATGTCTTCAGAAATTAATGCTATGCGTCCGCAAGATGCAATACACACATGACCAATCAGGGCAGTGTAGGGGCGGAATGCAGTGACAGGGTCAGGAGATACGTGACCAGCAACAACAGGGGTCAGGAGATACGTGACCAGCAACAACAATGGCGGAAAGTTTTAAAGTGATACTACACTCTGTGAGATTAAGCCATTTTGTATGTACTCACCACCACCATGTGATGATAAGTGAAGATCTTCAGTTCACCAAACAATCCTGGAGTTTTAGGAGAAGCAGGGTAGCAGCCTCATCCAATACAATGGCGAGACTTCGTATATATCCTAATGGCCGCACGTGCCGAAGTCTCGCGAGATCGACGCCATGTTTACATCTTACCGGCTACGTGCAACAGCTGATATTTCTGCTAAAAACATGGCGAAAATGGCGTCTTTTGCGGTTAATTTTTAATGTCGCAGCTTGCAGACACTTGGATTACACCACACAAGCAGGATGGAGACATTTTGTGTTTGTTTTGTGTGCTATTTTTAACGTTTTATCCGTGCTCACCATTCACTGCCATTGTACTGGATGAGGCTGCTACCCTGCTTCTCCTAAAACTCCAGGATTGTTTGGTGAACTGAAGATCTTAACTTATCATCACATCGGCATAGTGGTGAGTACATACAAAATGGCTTAATCTCACAGAGTGTAGTATCACTTTAAGGACAGGCTTATTGAACAAGTCCGCAGCTACCCTCATCTTTACCATGTATCCTTGCCATTACACTGCGACAAACATGCCTGCCATAACCAGCTGGCCACAGATAAGTTCAGTTTTGGAAGTCGATGTCGAAACTCAAAATAAATGGAAACAGGTTTGAGACTGCTATGTATGTGTACGACGGAAGAAGATGGAAAAACTGAACTCCTTTTCTCCTTTCTTTTATTTTTATGGGCGATTTATGGTCTGAGTTCTCTGTTGTGCCCTCTAGTGTGTTGCAGTAACACACGTAGACAAGCGGCTGTGTCGTGAACAGTTTGCTTTACTACGCAGCCAGTTGTCTACGCAAACGCATGGTCAAACAGCAAGTATATCCCCAGCCTTAGGTTTATGACATCATATACCCAGCCTGATGGAATCAATTTTTTTTAGACTGCCCTTTATTACATCAAAGCAAGAAATGCTCCGACATGGTGTTTAATGCTTATTTCACCACTGAAATGTAACATGGACATGTTAACAAGGTTAAAAACATGATTTTCACCACTGGGGGTCTTCAAGAATTAAAAAAAAAAATTCTGCTTATCAATTCCTGCACAAATTTCACTCTCTTCTTTCTTGAACTTTCTCAGTTACTCAACTGTTGCTAAATTCTTAACTTGCAGGTGAATAGCACAAAGTTTCTGACTCTTGAATCATCTCAATTTAGCAATTGCTATGTTCCAAAATGCTTTACAAGGATGGGTACTCTATCATTACAGTAAAGTAGCTAATGTTAGCGTAGCTCAGCGTTTATGCAGGTAACATTTATCTATGGTAATTATAAGCAGTAATTATGAGATAAGCAGAATCGTAATAGTTAAAATGAAAATACTCCAAATATAGCATATGCATTTTTTTTAAGTAGCTAAAATACATTGTGCTACTGGCCCTGTTCACTGCAGTTCATCAGTGATGTCCATCTACAGTAGTTAATACGTGGCTCATGTTTGTTCTGTCTTTTCCTCCTAGCACACTGTCAAGATCATCACCATGGACAATCCCCCTTTCCGTCACCAGACAAACACGGTTTACACCCCCATGACCACACTCAAATATGCTGACCCCAACGGCGACCTCCCGATTGACACGTTTTACAAAATGGTGTTCGAACACGACAAGGTCTTCAACGCCAGCCTGAACTTCATCAAACTTCTGCGCTGGAGAAGTCGAAAGAGCTTCACTCTGGACAAGGAAAAGGAAAAGGAAAAGAGCAACTAATAGCGTCCATGTCTCATCTTAGCTATTTTGGGCCTGAGACATTCATACATGCATAGTTTTTCCTGTAATATTCCTTTGTTATTTTTAGCTGTAGGACTTCTTTGTGATGAAATACTGAAACAGTGATAACTGTGAACAAATAAAAAATATTAAAGCCATAAATAATCCTTACAATGCACTTTCTCTTACATGTCTGTGCACTTCTGCTGCAGGTTTTAAACCTGCCTCTGATGCATTCAGCTGACTACCATAACTCTCTTAACTCGTTAAGCCTCCAAGCCCTTTATTACACAATATTTAAGTAGGCCATCTGTAGTAAGCAAAACTATGAAGGGCGGCGACAAAGTGAATGCATCAGATGAATCACTCAAATGGTCCAGATATACTGGCTTATTAAGGCATGCTGTTTATTCTTTAAGATATTCTGTAATAATAATAATAATAATAATAATAAACACTAAAACATAGTAAAAAAATAAGACAAAATAGTAAAAAAAAAAAAAAAGATAAGAACAGAAAAACAAGAAAAACATGTCAATAAGAATCAATAAGTCTATTCTCGTCAGTATAAATAAATTAAAGGAATGAAATGGATAAAAAGACTACATCGTGTAATACTGGTATAATATATGTTAAACATTTAGAAGACATTTTTAAGGACATGTATTAGTTTGTGTTGGTGACAGAATAAATGGTGGTTGTAGTACAGATTCCAAACTTGACCACAGTTCACTATTATGAAAATATTGTAACATCCACTTTTATAGCATATAGCTTGTAATTAATTCAATAACATAGTAATGTTTCACATATATGATATATCCACAATAAAATTTGTATATGTAAATATATTGTGTGTTGTGATCAATATATGTCAACAATATATATTAAATTCATATATGACAGTATATTATAATGACACACATACATCCTCTGGGTATATGAAAATATAGGTTCATAAATATTTAAAAGACATATAGTAATATTTGTATAGGCACAATGTACATATATTAACAATAACTATATAAAGCAGCAATGAACGGTGTCAAAGCAAAGCAAGTATTTGGAGACTTGTTAGAAACAAGCATTGATAAGACACACACCATGATCATGCGGGGGTTGCCATATTGCTGGCAAATTGAACTTGGGGAGCCACATGGGGATGCAAACTCTTGACTTTTGGATCCCCAGAGAAGGCAACTTACAAACTGCACCACTAGGGAGATGTGGTTTTTCATCCACCCTCTTACTAGTGGATGGAATCACATCAGAAGTTTCATCAACAAATCATGCTTTCAGTCACGAAGATAATTTCATAATCATGTGTTTATGTGTTATTATTTTATATCTATTTATACTGTATATTATTTATAGCAGGCAATGATTTCTTTTCACACACTCTATCTCTTAACATTGCTAATATCCTTAAGTCAATGACAAAAATACTTATAATGTCTCAAATTCATAGATGAATTCAGGAATAAATAAACAGATAAAAATCTATTGCTCTCAGTGAATGAATTTCTTTGTTTACATCTCTATGTAATAACCATAGACTGTATATAGTCTATGGTAATAACATAGAGCAGAAATAGACATGTGTAGTCCTCTAAGTGAACAGTAGATGGCAGTAAGCACTAGTTAGGCGCAACTTCTTAAAACACTTCTAGGTGACGCCACATCCGGCTCCTCGTTTGACGTTGTATCCGGACAAGTTGAAGCTAATGTTGCCCAGAATATAAAAATATAAATGAATCGCTAGTAGCTTTAATATTATTTGACATGTTTGGCTCGTTCGGTCGATGTGAGAAAGAGTAACCTGCAGTGTTGTGGTGACTTTATTCTGCCCGTCGTCTCGACTCAGCCAACTGTTCGGCTCCATATGGCCGGAGCAGTTCATTGTTAGCCGTTAGCCATGCTCTCACACTCCGCTCTCACTTGTCTTCTGGGTTGCGGTTTGCTTGCGACGGGGACCACAGCTACTAGCTAGCTCGGTAGCTAGCTAGCTAAGCATCATTTTCCAGTATTAACGTGCTGTGTTTTTTTTATTTGTGCTTTCTTTGACCTTTATTTTTCCCTGTCACATTCCGTGTAGTAGCGTCGGTCTGTACAACCTGCACCTCGATTGATTCGCACGTAAACTTCGCTATTAGCTCAGTTAGCAAGCTAGTCAGCCGGCTAACTTTCAGGAAAGGCATTTTTTGTGACATTTAAGTTTGTGTTGGCCCGGGCAGTTATACTTTAACTTCTTTAACTGAAGAACAGCTGCCAACGCCTGGTAACTGTCTCCACCTCTCAGTTATTTCCTTGTTTTGTGGTCTTCTGCTGCCACAATGGCTTCTTCCTCTGGAAACGACGACGACCTCACCATCCCCAGAGCAGCTATCAACAAGATGATTAAAGAAACTCTCCCTAACGTACGAGTGGCTAACGACGCCAGGGAGCTGGTGGTTAACTGCTGCACAGAGTTCATACACCTCATATCCTCAGAAGCCAATGAAATATGCAACAAGTCCGACAAGAAGACCATATCCCCTGAGCATGTCATCAATGGTGAGTCCTTATCCACGTTTGCTCTGTCTCTGCTCCACCACAACTGTGTTGAGAAGTACAAGAGGGGGTGTGTCCATCTCCCTGCCATGGATTTTAAACCACAGAGAGTAATAATGTCAGTTTTTCACTTTCGCCTCTTGTTTTCGCACCGCAGCCCTCGAGAGCCTTGGTTTTGCATCATACATCACAGAGGTGAAAGACGTGCTGCAGGAGTGTAAAACTGTAGCTCTCAAGAGGAGGAAGGCAAGCTCTCGACTGGAGAACTTGGGCATCCCAGAGGAAGAGCTCCTACGACAACAACAGGAATTGTTTGCCAAGGTATGATCTTTAGAAAACTCAAGTTACTAACAAATGTGCAGTTCTCCATGTAATTAAGTTGTGGCTGAGCATTTGACTTGACATCCGATGTGATGTAGATCACTGTAAGGTTTAGGGCTGCAACTGATGATTATTTTCATCTGTGATCAATTTATCGATTATTTTCTCAGATAACTGATTATTAATCAAGCAGCGGTTTGGTCTATAAGTTGTCATAAAATGGTGATAAATATTTATCACTATTTTGCAAAACCCAAGCTGTCGTCCTCAAATGTCTTGTTTTGTCCAAAACACAAAGATAGCAGTTTATTCTCATAGAGGACTAAAGAAACTAGAAAATACCATCATTTGAGGACCTGTTATTTTCTTTAAAAAAAAAAAATAAAGAAGCACAAAACGATTAATTGATTATGAAAATAGTTCACAATTAAGTTAGTAGCTGATTTATAATAGATACATTTTTGCAGCTCTATTTTTGACCCACTAGTCTAACTGGGCAAGTGAAAAGAATATTAACATTGAACCCTCAGATGTATGGTCCAAGCAAGCATAGGTGCTGTAATTAGGGTTGAAACAGTGACCAGTTTCTCGATAAACCAAGATACAATTCCCGTTTATTAGTATTATTGTATAAAATTTTAATTGTCATGAAAACTGTGTTTAATTACTGTGCTTCAAAAAAAATCATGGCCAGTACTGTCTAGCATCAACCAAACCTGGCAGCAGTCTCCAAGATGTAGCCACAGCATGTTGCGTGGGTTTGTTTTGCATCACTGATGACACTGCAGCAGACATGGTGCCATTTCAGATCAGTGAGATTTTCATTATAAAACTTGGTGAAATGATTTCACTGTGTGTATCAGTACTTTTTGAACATTTTCAGGACATTTTAACAATACCACAAGGATGCGATAGCTGATCATTTTGGTAATCAGAGTCATAGATTAAATCCTGTGGTGGAATTTGCCATATGCTGTCTGTTTACTGTTTGAGACGTGCTTTCACGTATGTTTTAGTAGAAAAAATTGATAAAACAATGTGTGATGGACTTCATGGAGTAACATGAAAACTTGGTCAGTGTTACAAAGACAACTCTATTCAAATTAGTCTTGAACACAACAACTGAACATTTGAAGGTATTGTGGCACATGTGTGCAGTGGCTCTGTGGGGGCCCAGGCTCTTCAGAATAGGAACTACACGCCAGGGCTACAGGGAGACAACAAACACTTTGAGTAGTCTTGCTTATTTTGCCAATGCTCCTGCAAGAAGACTAAATGCTTTTGAAAAAGATGAAACTCAAATTTACATGTTGTGATCCAGCAAAGACATTCCTAATGCAACCTGCTGAGTTTAGTTTTATTTTGCGCACTTTAGGAAAAACACCCAGAAATGGCAAAGATGTCAGGTAATGGAGAGGGGAAAAACCCAGAGTTCTTATTTGAAACAAAAAGAAAAAAGAAGAAATCACAGTTTTAGAGAGGTGAAGTCAGGCCCCTCAAGGTGTGCACCATGGGACCAAACTTTGGAAAAAATATGAACAGTGGTCTGTGGCAGGAGACAAATTATCTTTTGATTCTGTTTGAACTGTGCCATGAATTTAAAACGCAGCTGATTGTGTCACAGAACAACAGTAAACTTTCAGCTCTTCAGGGCTAAGGTTATCCTGCAGCAGACTGCTGTTCACAGGCAGTTAAAATCTCACCTCCAGTTCTGGCTGAAGAACAAACAACACGTGTTGATGCGTCTCCTCAAACATTTTCTCACCCAGGCTCGTTTAACATCTCACTGCAAGCCGCACCACATCAAACTGTTTCGCCTTGCCAGTCTCCGGTTTCAGCTTCCACGTGAGATCACATGAAGCCACGTTGCCTATGATGATCTCACAAGATTGTGCTCCCTCTGGTGCATAATCTTAATATAATAAATATAATAAGGCCTAGCTGTAACCTGGAGCACTTTTGGAGAAAAAGTGTAAGTTATTGAATAGTCTGTTTTATTATGAACATCCAATTTAATTCTGCATTAAAGAAAAGTTGCAAAAATGTTTGAGTATTCTGTCAATTATAGATCTTAGACTGAAAATTGGAGTCGGCAGGTCAGACCCTTAAAAAAACAGAGTCGACCAAGAAAACTGCAATCAGTGCATCTCTATTAATTTACAAGTCAAGAAAGTCTGTTTGTCGTAGTTTAGTGTCATCTTGTTTTTGAACAGTTTTACTTGTAAATTTTTTTTTTTTTAATTGACAAACATGTAATTCATGGCACATTTCAGACAGGATCAAAAAACAATTGTCTCACCATACCACACCATGCATACAAGAGTTTATATTTTTTCCATAGTTAGGTCCCATGGTGGTCCATCAGAAGGGGCGTGACGTGAATGGCAAACTAAAACTAACAAAGTATATATGCTAGCAACAACAATAATATCCCGTCTCCTTGCTCAGCTGTTTCTCTCTGTGAAGTGAATGGGAGAATATAATCATGTCTGCTTAATACATTATAAAAATGCACAACATCTTATAATGCAAGGCACTTCCATCTAGTAAACTGTTAGCAGTACTATGCTAATCAATAATTCAATCTTTCTGTAACGTGCAGTACATAATATAATGCAGGCTCATTATTGTATTGCAAAAGACCTTATTGTGATCATCATGTCTCATATGTACAAAAACAAATAAAATGAGACAAAAACACAGCGATTGTCTCTCAGCTCTAATTGGGCATCAGATATCGCCACCGTGATCCTTTTGTAATCGCTTAACAAGCTCTTCATCCGCCTTCTCTTGTCTCTGTTTCGGCTTGACTGTGCCTCCGCAGGCGCGGCAGCAGCAGGCGGAGCTCGCCCAGCAGGAGTGGCTACAGATGCAGCAGGCCGCCCAGCAGGCACAGATGGCGGCAGCATCTGCCAGCGCCGCCCAGCAGGCCGGTTCCTCTCAGGATGAAGACGAAGAGGACGACATGTGATCCCAGGGCGTCGCTCAACTTGTCCAAAATCCCTTCCTGGGGACAGTGTTGGCAACACAAAATCTCCCAGTGCTGTCAGAGACTTGAGACACGCTTGACGGCTTTGGTATACATCAGTGAAACATGGATGACGCACATTGGAACGGACAGTGAAGAGAAAGATGACGGGGGATTTCAAGATGGCCACACGTTCAGATACCAGTACCTGAAAATGATTTGGATTGAGAGGCTGTTAATGAAGTTTTTGATTAATCTCTTCTTCTCACCCCCTTTTTTCCCCCCCAGTTGCTTCTGTTTAATTATTCTGTCTTGACATTATGTTGTGAGTAATTTGTAGATTTCTGGATGTGTTGTGGACACACTGAAGGCAGACGCTGCCTGGCATATGTCAGTGAATTTTGGTGATAACGCAGCAAGTGTTTGCTCCTTCGGGTACTGCACCAGATAGCTTACTTATGTTATCCGTTTGTACTGAATCACTCTTGGTGGTTTAGGAGAACTGCACTAGAATAATTTCAGAGCAGTCGATTTCTCCCTCCTTGTGGTTTGTTGGTCATTTTTACAGAAACCGTTTCCTTTACCCCTCCCCTTGGTATATTTGTTAAACAGAAGATCATTTTAGGGGTTGTGAATATAGGATTTATTTGTCAAGTAGAGACCTAAATGGACATTTTGTTTAATTTTAGCTCATTCAGATGCTTTATGTTGCTTTTTCTTTCTACCTTGAACCACACACAGTATTGCTAATTAGCCACACCTTTCAGAAACAGACTATTTTTGTCTCACAGAACCAAAGATCGGAGACAGACTAACATCCCACAGTTAGGGTGTTTTTTTTTAAAAGGTGTAGGTGCTACTGTGATTCTTGTTACTGACTCCAGTGTCAGTGTAAACAATGTTAAGGATTATTAACCTACGACTTTGTAAGATGCTTTGATATCCAGGCTGAATTTGTTAAATTTCCCTTCTCCTTGGGGTGCAGTATCAAACATTTGCATTGTGACTGTGGTCAATCCTCAATGTAAAGACAAGTAACCTAGTTGTGACACACATTCACTCGCCTATGCTACAAAGTTGTATTCTTTAAGCAATAAAGGAGTCATGTTTTATAGACAACTGTTTAGTGTTTTTTAATCATACAGGACCAAATTATTCTTCTTATTCTGTATCTAAACACATGACGGTTACATCCCCCGCCCCCTGTGTGCTCACTCTGTCTGGCGATGATGTCTTGACTCCTGGGAGAGAGTCTGATGTGTGCAAGCAGCACTCAGACTACTGGGGCCACGGGCTTGTAGTCTTAAGCGTCACTTTTCCAGAGTGTCTTTTAAAAAATGGCTGGAGCGATCATAGAGAATATGAGCACTAAGAAGCTGGTTTTCTTAGGTTTTGTTATTCTTGTTTTACAAGTTCTTTCCATCATGGTTGGAGCATTAATTGGTAAGTACTCCGACTTGTTTGTTTAATTGTTGTAGTTGTTTATTTAATTGTTCTAATTAGAAATACTGTTTTTCGAGTGGCTTGTGTCAAAAGTGCACCAGAAATCTGTTTATTTGAACTGGCTTCCTCCTGTGTGACTAAAGAAGATAAAGGTTTATTCTGTTGGTAGGGGAGACCGGGGGCAATTGTAACAAACACGTGTGCATTAAATAATACTATGGATTATATTTTAACTAATAAAGGCAAGACTGTAAGATTAAATTTAATGCAAGAAGTCATTGTTGCATTTGCCCCATTGGTGGGGGGAGTTGGGGACAGTGGTTGGGGACAATTGTAACCCTGAAAAATAAGTTACATTAGCCCATTGTATCACATTACTGCTAAGTAAGATGGTTCTTTTTTGCCCCACATGGTTCAAATTCTTTTATATGTCAGATATTGTATGCATTCAAAGCAAGAGTATGTTTTTACAGAAGACTAGACGACTACTACAAGTATTCTAGTGGAATTAAATTTTTTTTAATTGTTTGAATTGAGTTGAAAGTAATTTTACATTTAGTGAAATATGTTTGTTTTTTTTTCACACAAAAGAATGTCAGTACAGACAAACAGGGTGCTGACATTGGGCCATGTGGTGTGGGGTAACAGTTACAGTTACAATAGCCCCCGATCTTGCAGCCATGATAAAATCTATTATGCCAGCTAGCAACTCCAACATTAGCATAATTTGTTAATGTTTAAAAAAAAAACCTGGAAATAAATTGATGCAAGTTTAAATTCCCTGTAACCAAAACTTTAGACGGCAAAAGAAAATTAATGTACATCCAAAAATTAACTTTCACAAGCAGAGAGAGAGAAAGTATCATCACTCTAGCTTTTTCCTGATTGAAGGAACTGAAGATGTTACAGTTGCCCCAGGTCTCCCCTACTTAACAGAACTCAAACCACATGTCTCTGATTATTCCCTCTTTTGCCATAGCTCCCAGTCCCACCAGTGCCATTCGCTACTTGGCCACCAAATGCATCAATCGCCACAGGGTGCGCGGCTGGCTCGTCCCGTGGGGATCAAACCGATGCCAGCAGGTCCGCAGTTTTGACGAGCCTCTGGCAAAAACTCTGGATGCCAATGACATAGTTTTTGCTGTGCACGTACCTCTCCCCAACAAGGAGATGAGCCCCTGGTTTCAGTACATTCTGGCTGTTCTACAGTTCGACATTGCATTTAAAATGATCAATCAGATTGGTAAGAAGTGTGTCTTTGTTAATTGTACAGATCCAAGCTGCTCTTGTTCTTGTGGTAGATATCTAATAACCAGAGGTGGAAAAAGTGCACATCTGTTACTCAAGTAGAAGTGCTGATTCGACTTAAATCAAAGCGAAAAGTACAGGCTCTGAAATGTATCATGTAAAGTATAAAAGTAAGTCTCATCTTGTTACAGCTCTTACATTGTTTTTTTGTTTTCTTACATCTTATGTTGTTTTCATCTAGTTACATGTCACATTTTCATCTCGTCTTTTTATGTTGTTTTTGTCTTGTAATGTTATTTTTGTCTTGTTACATCATTTGTCTTGTTTTCTTCTTGTTTTTTTCTTGTTACATCATTTGTCTTGTTTTGGTCTTATGTCATTTACACCTTTTTTGTCCTTGTTATGTCAGATACAATTTGTTACATTTTTTCTGTCTTGTCACATCTTTTACACTGTTTTTGTCCCGTTGCATCGTTTTCATCTTATGTCTTTTCAGTCTTTTTCATCTTGATACATTTTCGTCTTTGTCCTTTTCTTCTTGTCTTTTATTGTGTTTTTTGTCCTGTAACGTTGCTGTCTTCTTGTTAACGTCTTTTACATCCTTTTTGTCTCATTGCATTGCATTGTTGTCTGCAATATGCACAGATGGATATACAAGGAACTGTCTTTTCTATGTGTCCGGTCTTCATGTTGGGAAGGTGGCACACGATGCAAAATAAGAATAATCAGTTGGCCTCAAATACATTAAAACTACAGTAACGAGCCTGTTTTGAAAATGTAAGGAGTAGAAAGTACAGATATTTGTGTTCAAATGTAGGGAGTAAAAGCGAAAAGTTGTCGGAAAAATAAATACTCAGTAAAGTACAGATACCTGAAACCTTCAAGTATAGTAACTAAGTATTTGTACTTAGTTATTTTCCATCACTGCTAATGAGCTGAATCATGTCTGTGTCTGTGTAGAAGATGGTGTTACCATCACTATTGATGCTGGCCTGGCATACAGGGATGATCTGATCTCTGAGTGGACCACAAAGTTCCACTCAGTGGAGCACAGGCCGCTCAGGTGCACATTTGCAGTCCCGAAGGTAAATACATGCAGATATATACAGTATATACTGTATATATACACATATTTAAATTTGCCTTAGTTTAGTAACCTGTAAGAGTCCCATGTTTTTGCAGACATATGAAAATGAAGGTCGCTTTTATCACTGTGACCCCATACCATTCATGGAACTGGGAAGTGTGGCCCACAAATATTTTTTGATCAACCTGCGCTTGCCGGTGAATGACACAGTGAACGTTGGGATTGGAGAAATAAAAGACATCCAAATAGTTGTGAGTTTAATTCTCATAATTCAACTCCCATGATATGTTTTAATTGAATTCAGTTCCAAAGCCTGCATGTGTTACATTTAATGTTGCTCTTCTCTAAGGGCATCCACCAGAATGGAGGCTTCACGAAAGTTTGGATCAGCTTAAAGACCGCGTACAGTCCCTGGATATTTGGGGCAACAGTTTGGTACTGGCGCAGGATCAGCCTCATGACAAGAGGTCCAGTTCTTTTGGAAAAGTATGGAACAAGAGCGGCTAAATGTCTGTATCAAACCAACTGCTTTGCCATAGTAACATTAGTAATGTGTCGTCACTTCAAGAATAATGAAATAAATTTAAACGAACTTATGGAAGCCTAAAGTGTTCAATTTTAATGAAGTTGCATAAGATAAATCTATAACAAATCAGAGAATCACAGAAATTATTGACCAGAAGAAAAGTAAAACTATCCAAATGTTTGTTTTTTTGAGAGAAGTCTTAGTTTTATTTCATGTCACATTTTATTTTCTAATGTCACAGCTAGTTTGTTGGTAGTGAAGTTAACTGGCAGTTACTCAGCGGTGGAGGAAGTATTCAGATACTTTACTTCATTTAAAGTACCAGCATCAACACCAAACCTGTGAAAATACTCTGTTAAATGTAAAGTATATGATATATTTGGATTGATATTACTGCTGCATTATTGTGTATGTTGAGCTCATTTTGACTCCTTTATTTGGTAAAGTCTATCATATTCTATAAGATCATCAAGTCAAGTAGTAGAATTTTCACAACCCATAGAAAAATACTTCCTCCTTCTCAGTTTCATTCCCTTCCTGTTTAGTCACATGCTTTTCACTGGACAGGAAAAGGTCTGAAATTGAAATCGTAATCTGAAAAGTAACAAAACATATGGCAGAGTAAAAAGTTCAATATTTGCTGCCAAGATGTGGCGAGGCAGAACTAAATAGTTCAATATTCAAGTAAAGTACAGGTACTTCAAATCTGTACTTCAGTACAGTACGGGAGTAAATGTACTTGGTTATATTCAACCACTGCTGTTAGTCTGATGAGCAGCTAGGGCATGTGATTGGCTGAAAGATGAGGGGGCGGGAATTGGTTACAACTTCACGGTCATGAAAAGTTACATAAAAACATTGTTAGAAGTGGGTGACATGAAATGCAAATGTCACAGGGAAAAATGCCATTATGAAATAAATGGTAAAAGGCATTTTAAAATAAAATTTCCAAAATAAAATATATAATGAATAATATAATGAATGAATAATAATGAATTGAGTTTTCGTAATTTCTTATATTGTTTCTCAGTTCATTGATTAATTTATATTTTGAACTTTATGTATTTCATAACGCCTCTTAAACACTTTGGGTTGTCATATAGTAAATTTATTGCAGACCAAAGACACCAATTCAATTCAGGAGACTTTACTGGCATGAATTTCATATAAACAATATAGCCAAAGCATCAAGAATGACACAGTTATTAATAGCATTATTATCTTTCTTTAAAAGGTAGAGTGAAGTAATTCAGTCATCATCTACTCAGCCTCATGCTGACTGAGGGTAAGGCTTAGTTTTTTAGTCCTCAAAACACTGCTGGAGCTTCAAACAACCAAAAAAAGAACCAACAACTCCAAAGCATAAAATGCCTCCATGCAGCTCGTCTGGTGTAATCCAAGTCTCTTAAAGCCCTGACATTGCATTCACTTCCAAGCGCACGCTGTCAGTCATACTACACACAGCCGTTTCAGACCATGTGCACACGCATGTGAACATGGCTCCAAGCTAAGGATCTACAGTGAAGATTCAGGCTAAAAACATGCTGTAAATGACGTCTTTCAAGTCAACTTGGCATGTCGAGGCTTTAGGAGACTTGGATTACACCAGACGAGCAGTATGGAGGCAGTTTATTGTTTTTACATTTGAAAACTGGTCACCTTCAATTAAACTGCTTGGTAGATTCCGCAACACTGTTTTCCTGTGAAACTCCAGCAGTGTTTTGAGGACTTAAAAACTTAACCCGACCTTCAGTTGGCACGAGGACGAGTAGATAATGACTGAATTTTCTTTTTTGGGTGAACTATCCCTTTAAATTGAAACACTGAGTGCCAGTCAGGTTCTTTAGTTACTCAGTACAAACATAAAAGCCCAGGTAAACCTTCACTCATACTTTTAAGAGGTACACAGTGCTCTTAAGTGCATGATGGACCTGATGGAACCAGGTCAACGCTCTGCCTGCAGCACAAGGTTACTTGTCTTTTTTTAAGAGCAAATGTAAGTAATTGTAGAATGCATTTGTCTTTCACAGGGTGATTTTTGCTCTAGGCGTCTCCATGACGACCCTGAACGTACCGGTGGAGTGGCTCTCTCTGGGCTTTGAGTGGACGTGGATGCTGCTGTTTGAAGATGTCCAACAGGGCGTCTTCTACTCCACGCTCTTCTGTTTCTGGATCATCTTCTGTGGTGAACACCTCATGGTTAGCACATTTTACCTGCTCCTTACTGCACTTCTCTCCGTACCTTTATGCCACTCATGCAGCGTCTTTCAACAATAAAAATCCTTTAGGATCAAAGTCAGAGGAATCGGCTCTCGGTGTACTGGTGGCAGGTTGGGCTGGTGGTGTTCGGCTCCTCTGTTCTCCTCATATTTGACCTGAGTGAAAGGTACAGACATGGCTGCTTTTGATGACGTCTGTAATATTGTGGTTATATCCTTCTTTAAACATGAATGTGCTTTATTTCTCATAAAGGGGGGTTCATTTGACAAACCCTTTCTACAGCATTTGGGCATCAGAAGTTGGGACGAAGGTGGCAGTATCCTTCAGATATTTACACTGTATTATAAAAAGTCTGATTCTGCTGTTTGAGAACGTACTTTAAATGTGGATCTCTGTGTCATCGGGGCCTTTTCCCTGACTGTCACCGCAGATTACCTTCATTATTGTGGCGGGGATTTCTGTTTGTCTGTATTTCCTCTCCCTGTGTGGCATGGTGCGTTGTGTGTTCAGGAACATAAGTGGGAAAATACAGCAACTTCCTGCAATGCCAGAGGCCAGGAGACTGCGTTATAAGGTTTGATTTGTTCTTCTGTTTATATCTGAATCACAAAGTTTAACACGGGCCCAAAAGAAACACAAAACAGAAAAGCAACACTTTCTATGATGCTCATGTCTATAATGCATTATAAACACACTTGTAATCTGTTATGCTGTTTTCATATCATGTTATAATTATAGTTTAGCATTCAACTTATAAGGTTTGGGATTATAATGCTTCACAGTTGCTGGTCACACATTTTTTTTCTGGCAAGGATCACAGTGTATCTTAATTCTTGTTGTAATGCAGTGTAATCGTTCTATAATGCATTATAGTGTGACTATAAATTACTGCACTGGGTGCTGGTAGCAAAGTAATAAAATGCATGAGGTATGGGCAGATTTAATGCATTACAAGCTGGTTATAAGTCACTGTGAGTGGACATTATTTGCTTTAAATAAAGTGAAAAAAAAAATCTCTTCAAAAATAACACAAAACATTGTCAAATGAATTTATTTGTTTAACAGTTATAACAGAAATTGACTGGTCCAATATGACACATTTTAAATGATAAATAACTTAACGATCGACATCGTCATGTTTCCCCCGAAAAAACATAGTTTTAATACAATATAATAATTTTATAATGCATTATAACAGTGATTACGATGCATTATAAAATGGTCATTACAACTATATGAATTATAATACACTATGACCTTTGCAAAAAATGTCATTAGTAACCAGCAGTTATGAGGTTTTACGATTCTTCCTTATAAGTCATTCTGAAATTCTTTATAAGGAGTCAAGATTATTGCTATAAAACATTGTGAATATTTATGTGTGCTTATAACTGTGATTAGACAATGCTCTGTTTATAATGCATTAATATGCATTATAGACATTACTTTCATATAGTGATGATAAAAAATAACTTTTCCACATTTTCCCACTCTTGCTGGTTTTGGCAGGGGATCATCTTCAGGTTCAAGTTCTTGATGCTGGTAACTCTGGCATGTGCAGCCATGACCGTCATCTTCTTCATCTTAAATCAAGTAAGTATCACCCCTCTAATCATCTACATGGAAGTCTTAACCGCTGCTTTTACGATCACTGTCTCGTTAGTTGCTACTGTGACACGTTTTATCTCTTTAAAATTCTTCCAAATGTTCCTTATTTTTCATCAGGTCAGTATAGGTCACTGGCGCTGGGGAGACTACACTCTCCAGGTCCACAGTGCTTTTCTCACAGGGATCTACGGCATGTGGAACCTGTATGTTTTCACCATCATCTTCCTCTATGCTCCCTCCCACAAGGCCAACAGGAACAAGTCAGGAGACAGTCTCCAAACAGGTCTGTAACATTTCAGCTTCACGGTTAGACCCCCAGTTCTCGTGATAAAAAGAGATATTTATTTGGTAAACACATCGGACATTGTTTATTTAGATTATGTTCATTATCAACAGATATGCTGGAGAAGCCAGAAAGCCAAGAGAGCCGGCTGACATGTGGAGAGCAGGGGCCCACAGAGACCTACAGGATCGCTGGGAAGGTGGCTGAGGAGTAACTGCCAGCCTCGATTAGGTTTACAGAACCTGTTTCGTACTGCACACTGTACAACACTACAGGCTATAACATGTAGACTCTCTAGAATAATGTAACTTTTAAATAGCAGTGAAATTAATTTGACTTTCAAAGTAGACGATAGAGAAAGTGAAAGTATGGGAATACACAAGGCTAGATTAGCAAGGCAACTCCCACAGGGCACCAGAACACCAGGGGCCATGTTCACTCAGTGACAGCTGAAATATGGTAACTTGGCTAATTGTAACTTTGTTTTGTGATTTGGGAAAATGTATTTAGGACACTTGGAAAGGACTGACCCCCGCCAAGACTAATAATCTAAGCCCCTCAAACAGCGTCAGTTTATGACCATCGTTAGGTGTCTTTAAAAATCCACTGAGAAAAGGCAAATATTTGAAATATACAATAATATTCGAGTTTTAAATAATATTCATTCATTCATTCATTCATTCATTCATTCATTTTCAGCATTTTCTCTCCTCTTACCTCCAGTGCTAAAGCCCCCTCTGGTGCCACCTGGTGGCCATTATGTGGAAAATCATGGTTCCATGATATTCAAATCTGCAAGCACATCCACTATATATATACTTTTTAATAATATATTTTTAAATAATTTTGCCAGAGACACCGTTGTTGCAATTAACCTGTTAACAAAAGTGAACAATAATTATTCTATTCTATCTGATTTGTGACTTGGATCCACTCCTAAATTTAATGGGTTCCTCCTTGGCTCATGCTACACCACTTCCACTAAGTTGCATGAAAATCAGGCCTTTAGTTTTTCTGTAATCCTGCAGACAACCAGACAAACAAACAAACAAACAAACAAACAAACCTGAAAACATAATGGAGGTAATAATAGCACACCATTAAGTTACATAACAAGGACCGTAAGTTGAATGATGAAGGGGTTGTATAGAGATTAGTACGGCCCACCAACTAAATTTGTCCCCTGTGGCCCCTGCTAAGTTTATGAGATGTCACTACTAAATGTCCAAATAAAAGTTGTAGCCTATTGGTGTACTTCTTTATTTTTATACTATCAGACCAGTGTCACTAATTGATGTTGACTTGCTGAATTTCCACAGTTGTGATTTTCAAAGGTTTTTAAAGGAATAATCTGCAACATTTTCCATAAAGACAGTGTGCAGACTCATATTATATACAGTTCCTTTCAGTCATTACTTATGATCTACTAGAAATTGTGTGAGACCCTGACGCCTGCCTGTGTTCCTCATTTTTTCCACATTGTTTGGCTGTACTCGGGACATTTCACCAACCCAAAATTTGACATCCTGATGCGTTTACCAACAGCTTGGACAAATTCTACGGACTCTTCCTTTAATGCATTAGACTCTAGATGAGTAAAAAAAAAAACTCTTTTGGTGTATTTGTTTGTACAACCAAAATTAAAAAAAGCAACCCAAACATATGTTGGATCTTTTTCTAATTAAAGTCCACACACCCTGCATTTACAGCAGCATGTCATATTGAAAACAGAAATAGGTAAATGTACAGTGTGTGTAATCCGAACATTATCAAATGAAGAATATATAGAATATATATATATAGAATATAGAATATATAGAATTAGTCCAGGCATTTTACCCAAAAATGTGGGTCAACCTCACACAAAGTGCAACATAAACAAATTTTTTTATACATGCACTGTACTACATCCAGCTCCATGTCTCATGTAAAGCACAGTGTCTGGTTGACTGTGGACAGCACTGAACCTTTTGTGTTGAACATCAGACAATAAATCTTTGTGACTTGACAGATTTCAGTATTTTTCCAGACTGTTGATGGTTATAAATGACATATTTATGTATGGAAGCCCATTTCAAGAAACCAAACAACAAATCAAACAAATATCCCCATGGTAAGTCATAATTTAAAAAGAGGTCATATTTATGAGATTTT
>JAJHUR010102836.1:1688-17481 GCA_027495735.1 Lutjanus campechanus
GGCCCTAGCTGTCAGGTCACGGTATCGCGCGCACTGATACGAACAGAGAGAAAATAGGACCAAATGATTACGAGGTGTGACTTTTTCCACTACAGTGTTTTTGGGATGCAAATATATCACTCTTTTGAACACATAAGAAGAGAAACGTTTTATTTTACTGGGTCTAGCAAACCTGCCGGACTACTTTCGGCTTGACCGAAGCTGGACGAGAACTCTGCTCACAGGACGCTGCCAGGGGTAAGTCAGTGTGATTGCATGACACTGGTGATGGGGATGCCATACAGATTCATGTCAAAAATCCCGAACTATCCCTTTAAATCGGCTGGGTGAAAACAGATAGTGATGAGGGCAGCGTTTTACCTAACGTTGAACATTTTTCGACTTTTCGCAACCAAGAAAAAAAAAAGCTAACTGCTCCGCATTGAACAGACCCTTATTGGCTCGTCCCGATACTGGCATTTGTAGCAGTGTAACTACACAGCACTCCCACTGGTAACAACTTTTGAAAAAGCGCTGGCAGCTATTGTTGGGCAATATGCTAAAATTTTACTCACCAACCCTTGTTGGCCCATCTATTGGCGATTGGCGATACCTTCATCCCACCTCCTCCCATCCTCTTGAGTCTCAGCCAGGAGATGTGTGCAAGTGACGAACTTGCTATGCATACGTTGGCTACACCCAGTGAAGGAAATGAACTCACGAAGTGTCAAGAAATGAAATATTCTCACACCTATTTTCCTATTAAACAGAGAAATACAACCGTTCGCCTTCTGAATTCTTCTTGTCTTCTGAACTAAGACCAGCTTAATTGGCCTGTTAACGCCTTGTAAGACACTCTTCTTTCAAACACGTAAAATTCACATAAATTGTCTTTGTTAGTCTGTCCACTCTTCCAACAACCACCAGCTCTGGTTTGGTTGAACTAAATCTTTAATTCACCGCGTGAAAAGAGTGCAAAGAGTCTGACTCTGCAGGCTCTTTGCCTCTCGCTCCTCACCAAGCTCAGAGCACTCATGGTCCGACTGAGTGGGTGTGTACTGTTCCACTGGATGAGAGCGCATTGTGTTGCAGAGGCTGTCGCTCTGCAGATCATCGCGTTAGCAAAATAACGTGACAAATATCGCCCCAAAAATCATAGAAAAAACAACAACCAGCGATGGATTCGGCCCATTGTCGATGCGCGATATACTCGTCCATTCGCCCAACCCTGCTCACCAATACTATGTTCCTGCAGTAGAGGAGGCTGCAGTTTCAGGATCGCAGTTGTAGGACTGCATTTCCAGGACCCTTGTTATTCGCCACAGCGCCACTTAAATAACCAGATACTTTCTTATAGTTTTTAAGGTTTATTCCAACCAAATACCACTTTTTCCACAACTTATAGTTCTAAAGGTTTATTCCACTAAAATATGATCTAATGACTTATGCAGTAGTGGTAAATACTCATTCCATCCGAACACTTTGTAGTTTTAAAGGTTTATTCCACCCAAATTCTTTCTGTCAAAGTATCTATAGTTCAAAGGTTTGTGCCACCAAAAAGGCAACCTGTAGTTTTACAGCTTATTCCACCCAAATACAACTGTTTCACTTATAGTTTTAAAGGTTTTTTCCACTCAAATAATAATTCCTTTTTAATTACCTATTGTTTAAAGGTTCATTCCACCAAAACACTGCTGTCTAACAACTTATAGTTTTAAAAGCTTATTCTACCTGAATACTGCTTTCTGCCAAGTACTTGATTAACTTGACTAGATCTCAACCAGATATTTTAAAGGCTGTACAGAGGCAAGACACAAGGACGACTCTGGGGCCAGATTCAAGAGATGTATTCACACACTCGATACAATGAACAATAACAAGCAACACTAAACAATGTGGAAACATACAAACAAACAGCGCTGGAGTGAATGGGCGCACTGAAGGCCATAAGCACTCCTGAGAAAGAGAAAGAGAGAGGGAGAGAGAGAGAGAGCCTACATAATAACTGTTAAGATGCTAATTGTCTCATTCACTATTACGCACCTATGTCAAAATGAAGACACTGTCTGATGTATCGTGGGGTAAACAGGCAGTCAGCACAGTTCAAGAAGATTATTTCAACTTTATAAAAATGATGAAAGCATTTACACTGAAGACAGCTGGCTAATTCTGATTAAATCTAGCTGACACGGATCATATTGACATGCTTTTATCATCTTCTTAAATTTAATTAATGTGCTGGCTAGAATTAATTAGAATAGTCAATACATCAAAAATAATTATAAAACACCAAGTTGGGCTTGCCAAATCACGCTACGTTTTCATTAACGTTATCAATATGCGCAGGTGGGGTTAATTATAGGTGACTGCAACCACCTGTATAATTAACTTGTGTTCACTGTGAAATTGCCATAATACACGCTAAATAAGGGCGTCTTGCTCAAAACGTCCGTGTGCAGCAAGACATCATGAGCTGGTTATAGTTAGCTAACGTTAATCACACTTATTGCACATTTATGCAAGCTGACATTAACTTTACTGTCCAGTTCAAGACAACAGAATTGTGTTTAACAGTAAAAAAATAAAACTTTATTCACTTTCAGTACTTACACTTGCTTGTCGTCTCTCTTCATCCAACATGATATGACTAAGTCATGAAATGCGGTCCTTGATTGTCCACTCCAGTAGGTGGTGCTGTGCGAAAAACCCTGGATATGTGGTCCTACAACTGTGGTCCTGAAACTGCAGCCTCCTCCACTGCAGCTACACCCTACTGCCACTGGCAGCAGGAAAAAAAACACTTTGGTGGACACAGCCCCTTAGTCTGGCAGCTGTGTAATTTCTGTGACTCTTTTTGTTACACCTATCAACGAAAACAGAGCAAACATGATTGGACAAAAGAGCACCAGGCAACACTGTTGATTACAATCTGCAAATGTGGTGCATAAATTACATAGAAGGTGTCTGCTCACATTATTGTTAACTGATTTCAGGAGTTTAAACAAAGGCTCGTGTGTCTGGCAGGGGGTTGGCCCACCAACCCCAGAATTCACCACAGCACAGGAGCTGGCCCCTGACTTGGACCAAGGGAGGTATTTGTTGGAAGGGATCCAGAGGTGAACAGCCTTTGACTCTGTCCCACCTACAGATACTACCTCCTTATAATTATCCCAGTACTACTGCACATGGAACACACTCCTAGATAGTGAAATGTGGACTGTCTTGTGTTGGGCCTCAGACAGAAGATTTTATAAGTGGTCAAGAGCACCTTTACCAAGATAAGAGAAAAACATTTCATTTTCACAGTACACTAATTATTTGTCCAAGGCAAGGAAACACAAGTTTAAACAATATATTAACATTTATAATTGTCATTTACAATAATAGCAATTATATTATTTATATATAATTACTTGTTATAATTATAATTAAAATATCTACAGTTAACAGTTCATGGCAACATATTTTACAAGTCTAAATGCTTTTATTTCATCTTATGTTGAATATAATTTTATAATTTTAGACGGTTGGTTGGACAAAAGAAGTAATTTGAAGACATCTATGGAATAAATAATATGGTTTGATAAGTATTTAATTAATTTGAAAGTGTAAAAAGAAATATAGAGCATTTCCTTTAAGCTCCCATCTGGTGGTAAAAAAAATTTAGAAAAAGCTTAAAATTTCCTGTCCTGCACCACCCATTGGACAAAAAATAAATAATAATAAAAGTAATCTCTCATTCCATTTACTCTGCTAATAAAACATCACAAACTGTGGTCTTCACTATTGTTGAAGTTCTTTCCGCATCATGGCATCTCTCCAGCTGACCCTTTGCTAAACCCCTCCTGCAAACAGCAACTGTCCAATCATAGAGTAGCAACCGTAACTATAGCACCGCATGGGTAAGAGGAGTGAGTGGTGACTTTTTTTTTTTTGGTAGTCTTTCAAAAAAAGTGAAACACAAGAGCACACGTGGATCAAACTTACTTTTTATCTGTTCTAACATAAACTGTGAATGTTAGCATGTCCAGCTAGCTAACGCTAACTCACTAGCTGCTGTGACGTTAGCGCCAGCCAAACTTGTTAGATACCACTGCATCTGCGTTTGTTACATGGGAGGTTGAGAAGGATGTGGGTTGGTGCAGAATCAAAGTGGGCTGATGATGATACATCTCTCTGGCTAGCTGTTTTAGGTCTAAACTGGCTCTCTTCCTGAGGCGATCATGGTCTGGCTGGTCTGGCCAGTTGACCGTGTTCGAGTCTCTGTGCTTCCTTTTTCCACATGAATGAGTCCATTTCTGTCTTCTATCATATACTGTACATATAGCTAGTAGCTAGCATATTTCACCATTCGAACAGTGTTTGCTGAGAGCTGGTATGGACAGTGTGAGTATGAACTACTCTTTATCTGAGCAGACTCCAGTCTGGACTTAATTATAATCTGTTTCAAATGAGTGATTATGAATAGTATGAACTGCATAGTACCATAGAGACTCCAATATGAATATGATTTTAATTGCAATCTGCTAAAAGTTTTGTGATTATGGACAGCGCTGGGGGAAAACACAGGCAGCTTTTTCCCTTAACGGGCTGACAGGTTAAACCTGGGCACCAGTGGGCTGCAGTGGTGATTGGTGGGGAGGAGCAGAGACGACCGACCGGTCCTGAACTCCTCTTACTGCTGCGTGAGTAGGCGTCATTTGTGACCAACGGTTTTGTCTCAGGGTGTGTTTTTGTGTACTCCCCCTTAAGTGGAGCCACAGGGTCACGAGCGCTGCCGCCGGTCAAAGGGAGCTCTGTCAGCGTGGGAACGGCGGTGGCGGTGACGTCATCAGCTGTGCCTGAGGATCCCGATGAGGCTCGGGACTTGTAAGTACTGCATCTCAAACAAAGCTAAGGAAGTATACTTGAAAAAGTTTTGCAGATCACTTCCTAAGCACCTTTTCTAATAGAACTAAATTCTCTATTAAAACCACTTGCTTTAATTGATAACAAAAAGAGTAACAGGCTTCTGGATTATTATGAAAGGATTTTCCCTAATACCTCGATTTAAAAATGTCTTCAATACTCTTGTACTTTTTTCTCCTGTCTTTTCCCACATTTTATTTGATTTTTTTTTAATTTTGCTTATTTATGTTTATTTTATTTTATTATGGTCATATTATGTTCTACATATATATATATTCATCATTTCTAAGTCATTTTTATGTGCTACTGTATAATCTTATCAACTTGTTAGTAATCTTGTTGTTGACAATAAAACAAACAAACAAAAAAAAAATAACACCTCGGTTGGTGACTGCTGACTGAGACTCGTGGACTTTATATTGTTTTTTCTGTGATTTTCCTTGTTCATGTATTGTACAGTAGGTGGTTGTGATCACATGGTTGTGATGTGCTGTTGCTCCCAAGGTTTTGTGTGGCTAGTCTGGCAGGCACTCAGTAATCAATCCCCTGTCCCTTTCTAGGTCAGATCCCTGTCCTTTTGGCTCCCATGCCTTCCCTCTAGTCTTGCCACATTTGAACAGGGTTTTATGAATTAAATGTCAAAATAAAAAGACTGAGAAACGTGTCGTGCGGTGTACTTGGGGTTTGGTTAAATTTAGCTGGTGGGCTGTTTTGGACAGTTTTGGTGACACTAGCTTTAGCCTCAGTCTTTTAGTATTAATGTTATATTATGTACACAGCTGTCAGGGAACTACATATTTAATACACTTTCACTGGGCTCTTGTTTTAAAATGTGTCAAATGCAAACATAAAAAAGTCAGCTGGAGACTTCTCAGCGGACTCTTGGAGTTTAAGCATTAGCATTAGCTTACAGTTGCCAGCTACACTGCCAGCAGCTGTGTGAACTAAAAGACCTGGTGTTTCAATGTTAAGTCCCAGTTTCAATGTTGAATCTGCCACCGTTATCATTGAAAATGTTGTATGTGCAGTGCCGGAATGAAAAGCTTCACAAGCATAGCAACAGTAACTAAGGAAGGCGGTACTTAGCAACAGGTCAATTCTTCTTCTGGCATGTGCCAGAGCAACACCTGCCCTTATTGTTTAGGGGGCATTACTTCTGCTAATAAGAAATAATTGGCCACACTCCTCAAGTTTATGATCAAGTGAGGTTTATTATTCATCACACCTCGGAGCCGATTTGTATGGTTAAGAATGTTTGATGCATCTGGAGTTGACTTTTCTTACTATTGCTCTTAACAGAAAATACAAGAGACAATTTCACGGAATGCTGCTGCATGAGGCCTATTGTCTTGCAGTGTCTGGCAACACACTAACTATTGTGGAGCCACCTGACGATAACCTTGATCCAGAGAGCATTATTCATTAAAGGCCTATAGGCTCGGCACCTGTCAACACCAGGTCACGTTCTATTGAATGTGGCAGGGTGAAGGCACTGCTGCAGCGGACACAGAGGAGACAGTGGACTCCGGAAGGCTTGAGGCATCACGTCAATCTTTTGGAAACACTTAGTCTATAGTGGATAAGAAGTCAGTGATGTAGTGCTCACAGAAAATATATTTTTAACAGGGCTCAGATGCTGTACAGCCTGAGAGCCAGAGCCAGCCTGGCAACGTAGCGAGACTTACCTCAAGGACATCCACACCATGCACAATGCCTGCTGTGCTGTTTGTCAATGTGTGTTTTTGTGTCAGGTCACAATTAAAGAGACAAATAGAGTTGGCGCCGGTTATAATCAAATATCATAACAAGAGACAGCAGGGCCTAGATATGGAGATAAAAAGAAAGACGCCGAGGAAATTGGAATTGGAAATCCAGAAACTAGAAAGAGAACTGTTGATTTCAATACACACTATAAGCATGACTATAACACAGTGTATTAATCGTGTATTTTTTTTTCTCCCAGGCTGCCATCAGACAAGTGATCCCATCAAAATAAGAGGTCAAAAATGTTGTGGTGTCCTCTTCCTATTGTGTCATGAATGAAAACAGAACATTATGTAATTATTGGTCCAATGAATTGAGGCTATAATTTGCAAGCATTATACAATTATGAAACCTATTGCCTACCAATTTTGTGCAAACAATGCCAATACAATATACACACATGGAAGAGTAACATATATGATCCTTTATTGTGAAAGAAAAAAATATATAAAAGCAGTAAATCAGATAAAATAATTAATGTATTGTTATCAGGAAGTATTGCATAACTGTCCCAGTCCATCTGCAAGGCACATTTGGGAATCCTTTGCTTCCTGAGACACGCAATGTTATGAAGGTGCAGGACAGAGCGTGCAACAATGTCGTCACAGGCCCTATCTGGCGTGACCCTCAGGTGGTGAAGGCACTGGCAACGGAATTTGAAAAGGCCACTTGCTATTTCTATTCGGGCCCTTGTTCTTGCATGGGCAAGATTCAATGTGCGCCTCGCTGCTGTCTGGGTTCTACAAAAGGAGCAAGTAGCTGACGGGCATAACCCTTGTCTCCCAGTGACACACCAGAGAATTCACTTCAGAGCACAAAATGTAATCGTAACAAATACATAAATAGCAGAGTGAAAATTTGACACTATCATGATGTTCAAGGTTCTTTTCAGTCAAATCTGTCTGGCTTGCCTTGTGATAGTTGGTGATAAACTAACAGATCTCAAAGACTCCACAGTCAGGGACTGAGACAGGCCAATTTGCCTCTATCAGGCTACTGAAGATTCAGTCAGCATCACAGATCATCTGGAACAATAAGATGTGTTAAGGTCATTTAATGCTCAGAATTAATTTATTAAATTAAATTAAAGTTATTCCCACCTGAATATTGCTACTGTGGAAGAACTTTCTGCCTAAAAAGTCCCCTTCATTTGTACCTTAGAGGTGTTTTATCTGCATGTGCGTAGAGCCCAGTGCACATAACATCAGGGAAACCTGGAGCTGCATTACAGAAGATAGAAAGAGTCTAAAATAGGACTTTTCCCACGTTGGTATTACAAAAGAAAATCCTATCTTACTTCATCCTGTTTTATCTTCGGTTAGGAAATCCTAAATATTCAACTCACGTTGCTAAACAGCTTAATAATTTTAAGCCATTTTCCTGATTGAAATGTACATTGAAACATACAAAAAAATTGAACAAAAACAGCAATTGGCACTAAACTTTACAACAGTGCAGAGTGGGCTAAGATGGCAGACACAGTCTCCACCATATGTAGCATTTATTGTTTAAAAGAAATAAAAGAACAGACATACAGATTAAACAAGTTAGCTAACACTTTAGAAACATGTTAGAAAACCCTACTGTTAGCGAACACTATTGTTAACTAACACTTGGCACACTCATAGCTACTATTAGTGAATACTTATTTCATCCATGTTAGCGAATACTACCATTAGCTAGTTAGTAAGTTGGCAAGATGGAAAAGTGAAAGTTAGGACAGATTAATTGAATCCTTAATTTAAGATTAAGTTTATTGAAGATTTAGAAAGTTAATACACGTGTAATACGCTTACGTTGGGGTAGGAAAACTGATACCAAACAGTAAAGACAGACTCAAAAAGCTACAATGTTTCTGTAATCCGTAAAATTCTTGTTTAATTTAACATTCTTCTGTGGCCAGGGAATGTAATGAAGATGTGCAAAAATCCTCTCAATGCCAATTATGCCTTTCTAATGGGGTGGCAAATAGTAGCTGTACCTCCCTCAAGTAGTACACGAGGCCCGAAGTCATGGTTAAAAACTGGGTTTATTCCGAGGACAGACCAACCCGTAAGAACTGGGTAAAAAAGGAAAATAAATAAATGAAAATACAATAAACAAATGCACGTATGTATTTCCCTGCCACTATAACAGGTGCTATATCCTTGCATGAGATGATAGACACAGTCACACACATCACAGCACAGCCTGCAGCTTACCACTATGTTTTCACTTATATGATATAACTCTACACACACTACACTCACGTGACATACAAATTACGCACGTCATTATATATCACAGAAAGACGTAGTTGGGACATTATGCTCATATAATTATCACATTTCTTCACCATATGAAAAGAACCAAAACACACCTCGTAGGCTGCTTACTACTGAGGAGGGGGTAAATCTTGCCTGCTTCTTCCTTATCTTCGTCTTCCTTCTTCTTCTGTACATTTACATCCTTAATGTTTACACTTAGGTAGAGCATTCATATAATGTTTAGCTTCTTTTGGCGCTATGCTGGCAGGGTGCGTTGATTAATTATGATGTGAGGAGCGCTAGGTCAGCAGTAATTAGTTCCGCCCTGGAAATACCGCATACAGGTAGGAACTCAAAAACAGGAGGATAAACAAATCGAAACTAACTGACGATGTGAGGCAGTTACAGTAGCTTTGCTCAGATTTTCAACATCTACTACTACATAAAAAAAACATTACACTCAAAATCATCACACAATACAGACCATCTGTAGGATGATGAGGGCATGGCTCCATCTTGTGCACTTCTGAGTCTGGGGACGTAGCACTCTGCACAGGTAGTGTATAGATCATGCACAGGCAGTGTATAGATCATGCAGGTTGCCAACGGGTCAGACACTTTTCTGTCAGAAAGCCCAGTATGATTACTTCATCTATGACATTGTCGGACAAAGAGGACGCTATTGTAAAAAAAAGAAATGTGTATGGGACTTCATATAAAGTATTGCCTTTATCACTGACTCATTGAACACCTTTACAGCTTTATCAGCGGCTTCTAATCATCTCAACAACTGCAATAAGATATTCATTAAATCTGTAACCACAATGGACAGCAGTCCTCATATGTAGCAGGGTTACTGGATGGACCCAAATACAATACAGGGTAGAGGTAAAAGGAGCAGGGATGCAGCTGGATGAGGCAGGGGGCAGTGAGGTATGTCTGGTTTTACCGGAGCAGGGTGGATGAATAAACAGGAACGAGGTGGTTTGCTGGAGGTGGCTGAGAAATGGCAATGGAGAATGCAGACAGGCAGATGGGTAAACAGACTGATGGATGTGATCCCGGAGGAAAAGGAAAAAACACTGTGAGAAAATGCACTAGGAAAAAATCATTACGAAAACTGGAATCTCAAAAAAAAAACATGAGGAAGACTTGAGCTTTTACTAGCAGATGACTGAATCAACTGGCACTGGAGAACCAGGGGTTGAAATACTGCAGGGCTGACAGGCTGATGAGGTTCTGGAGAGCAAACTGCAGACAGGTGATCAGAGCATCAGAGCTGGGAACCAGGAGAGAAGGTACACCCACAACACAAACACTCTCAAAGACAGACAGGAGAAAATATGAACTCTGTCTCTCTTTTCATTTTCTCTCTCTCACACACGTACGTACGTACACACAAACAATGCCTCCTTAACAATAGTAGCTCACATGTGTGGGTCTGTGCTGTCTTTTTAGCCTAGTCTTTGGCTTCATGGTGTAAAAAGAGATTTAACCTATTTTGACGTGCTTTAGGCATCGACCAGCTGAGCAGAAGAGCGCACTGGATGTGCCGCGCACCAGACAGCATGTGTGTGTGTGTGTGTTTGAGAGACAGAGCGAGCAGAAAGAAGGTGAACTATTGCATGCAATGTTGCTGTAAGTTATTAGTAATTTACTTGGACTGCTGCTTTGTCATTGGCTCACCTGCCCAAACCTGTGGTATTTTCTAGTAAGTCAACCCACATTGACCTGTGCATCACTACAAGCTGCCATACCACATAAGTAGACAAAAAAAGTAACAAAATTATTTGTGCTTTGTATTTATTAATATAGAATATAGAATAAATTATTAGTTCTGTGTTATTAGACAAAAATATTGGCAATATGCATTTTTGGCTATGGCCACAAGGGGGTTCAGTGAGCCCCCTGGACCAACACAAACTGTGCCCATGGTACCCATGTATAATAATGCAACATACCGTTAGCTAAGATTCTTGTGTTTCTATTGATGGCAACCATTCTGAGATACAGTTTCAACAGCAGGTTCAATCAGTGCTGCAAACAAATTACAAAACTGAGGCAACTCACCACTTAACATTATTAGTAAGAAACTGCATTTGTTGTAATCCTCCATTTATACCAGTCTCTGTATGCAGATAAAGGTGATATCTTGGTCTCGAGATGACCACTGCAGTCTAGTCTTTTGATTGGCACCTCATTTGAGCCAATGGGACCTTCCATATCCTGTCCATAGTCCAAAATATCTAGCGAGAATCGGTGCCTCTCTTCTCTTGTGTAAATACTGGGCCAATTGAAACAGATTGAGTGGATAACTGGTGCTTTGTACAGCCAATGAAACCCCCAAAATGACAATATGCAGTTTTTATATTTAATACGAAGTTAGAACTGGGAAATTATGTAAATCTAGATTGTTAGCTGTGAGTTGCTTTGCATATAAACTGCTTCCCCACCATAGACTTGGTCTATGTATGATTCTTACTTTGAGTGCGAGAGGTTCAAATTCTGGATGAGCCCCCAAATTGGTAAGTTCCCCGATGGAGATAAGGGGAGTAAATAAATGTGGAAAAAGAAGGAGGGAAACTGAGGCACATGCACAAACAAGTCTTTTTATTTGCAAATTAAATTCAAAGTAAACACTTAACAGTAACAAATGAAAATTAACTGAAAACACTGAATCAAACAATAAGCAAATTAACACAGAGACACTCTAATGTTCTTCCTCCAAAAGGGAAGGAGGTCATGTCTCACGATGGAGGCAAGCAAAAATGCACAATAAAGAAGACACACAAAAACACCTTCCCACCAAAAAAGGAGTAAATTGGCTGAACCCGGCCCACGCAGGCATCATACTAGTAACATGCTAGCGACATGCAGTGTAACCTGCCATACACAGATTAAACTGCCTACACACAGTCTAACATCTGCCAAACGGCCCACCGAGCCCGTCTTGCTGCTCTCCCACTGCTCTTCTTCTCCAGGCCTGATTAGTGATTGCTTACAGCTGCTGCCAATCACTGCAGCTGCAAGGAGTGGGAGGGCAGCACCTAGACAGAGGAGAGAACAGGAAGAGACATACGACACTGTGGCTCATAAAATAATTAGATGAGTATAGTTTCAACAACCGAGATACCACTATAATGTCTTTGTGCTTCAGCAACCCTGAAGCAGGATTCTTCTGGGGTCTTCAAGTGGCTTTTTTTTTTTTTTTTTAAAGAAAACTAAATAGGGTAGTTTTATGGGCGTGGATGGAGGGTTTTAATGGCACCTTGAATTGAAGCTTCAGAACAAGCATTAGAACGCTTCTATGAATTGTTTAAACTTGTTAAAATGTCAGCCTGGTTGGATTTAGCGTTTTATCTAATTAAGTGGAGCATTGGTACTTCTTCTGATCTCTGTAAAAGTACACTCTTGGAATAAGGGTTCCAGAAAGGACTGAGGTTCTACCCTGAAACGTTTGATTCTGAAGAACCTTTTTTTTTTGACAAAAGCCTTTGTCAGAAGTTCTTTGGAAGACTAAAATTTCCATTAAAAACCTTGTTTCGTCCAAAGAACTGTTTTAGAAAGAAATTATAACCCCCCCAAAGGATTTCAACAATCACTGAGGAACTCTTTCGTCAAAGGTTCGTCAAGGGTTCTTTGTATTATAATATAAAACCTTAAAAAAATAAAAGCACTCTTGGTAAACCCCCCTATAGGTTCCAGATAAAGCCCCTTGAAATAGAAAATGTTTCTTTATGGAACCCCCTGGGTAGGTTCTAGATGAAACTTTTGGAATATAAAAGTGTTCTTGATAGAAGTCACTGGCTGGGTTCTTGTTGGCTTTAAGAAGGTGGAAAGGTTCTTATTAGTACTCCCAAATAGGGTTCTGGGTAAAACCATTAAACCATAGAAGGGTTATCAGTAGAACCTCTCATAGGTTTATGTGAAACCTTTCACAGATGGTTCTAGGTCTAATCCTTTATGTTAGGTTCTAGGTAGAGTTCTTTGAACGGGTTCTCCTATGGGGAAAAGCAGAGGAACCCTTTATGGTTCTAGTTAGCACCTTTATTTCTAAGAGTCTAGAGGAGAAGAATAGAAAGACAAAGTGACAGAGAAGTAAATAGTTAAGGGTCTTTCCTAGATGTTTCTGACATGCAGTCTGATACATTCTGTTTAATTTAAGAAGATTTTAAGATGCCAGAGTGGAAATTTATGAGGTGGAGTAAGAAAGTTATTAATTAAGCTTGTCACAGCTGGGTTCACACACTTTCTCTCTGAAGAACCGGTCTGACATGTGTGTCGCCTCGGTTCATGAGCAAGGCTGCTCAATTTACTGACTTCTACAATAACTTTGCCTTAATTGCACCCGTCAGTTGAAAGATAATTTGCATAACAGCAAAAGGAGCAAATTATTAACTTCTAAGGATGTCATGCATTGATGTCATCTGATATCAGTGACATTCTGTTGAATCATGTTTTGAAGTTTATTCAGTAAGAATAATTTGTTCATTGTTTTACTCGAGAATAGAGCTGAAGAGTTGTCAAAACACAATAATAGAAGAAAAACAAAAGGTTTTTGTAAAGCTGATGATATCAATAAAACTCTAGTGTTTTTTTAAATATAGTTTTGTCTGTGTTGTTTTTAATGTTTCAGAATCATCCGATGCAAGACTTGGAGCAGCACAAAGCATGTATAATCAGAATTAGAGGCAGCAAAAGCCCACAGAATATCTCTGATGTGAAAAAGTGATTTAAATATCTAATTTTGTAAAACTGCTATAGGCTGTTATTCAGATTGTGTAATATGCTGAACAGAAGATAACAATCTCCAGAATATCAAAATTATGAAAATCCTTTTGTGTGCTCATCTAAGACACGCTTGGGTCCTGCACTGAAACAAAAAGGACATGTAAGCTTGTTCTTATCAACACTGAGCAAGGCAGCACTTATTGAGAGATAAGATTTTTCAAGAAACTGGGGGTGTGATGATGTAATTGTCCCCTCTTTCCCCCATTGTGTACGAAAAGTAGTTCATGTCCAAATATGTGGTCAAGTGCCCTTTCAGGTTGCCGCTCCAATGGATAAGATGTGATAAAGTACATCCTGGAGTTCCCTTCCAGTGGACAAAATGTGGTCAAGTGCCCTTGAGTGCGATATTACTGTAGCTGCCCTACATGCTAGAAAAATAGCTGGTCCACATGCTTGCAAATGCCCCGTAGGATGCCCTTCCAGTGGACACAATGTGGTCAAGTGCCTTCTAGACTTCCCTTCCAGTGGCTAATACTTGATAAAGTGCCCTCTAGAGTGCCCTTCCAGTGGATAAAATGCAATGCAATGCCATATCGGCTGCCGTACATGCTTGAACATTAGTTGGCCTGTCCATGCTTGTACATGGTTTAATAGTTAATAGTTCCCTGTATGTTTTTATCTCAGAGGTTGTATCAGTTGTTGTACTTTAAGTCACATAATAAGACATTTTAATCTAAACCAGAGACTGAAACTGTTTCACCTAAAATGCATCATGACTTTTCGTTGTGCTGGTATACCACTACATACATACACCTGGTGCCCTTTTTATTTATTTTTTTCCACCCCTACCCCTCAGACGGCCTCCACTACTGATCATCACCTGAAAGTAGAAAAACATATTTTCCCTGATGGTCTGAAACTACTGTTAAAAAAGGTGAGCTTATTCACAGCATTTGATCAAGATGTAACAGGAGGTAAGAGTGCTCCTGAGATCTTGTGATATATATCCTTTTCATTATAGACATGTCGACAAGACTAACAAAGTCAAAGTGAAACTTCATGTCAGAGCCCAGCAGCGGTTTAAATGCTGCCAAGGAGCAGCACGCTCAGTTAGACGCTGGAGTCTAAACAGCATCACTGCTGAAAAGCCAAGCTGCCCGGGGCACAAATATTCCTAAGTGGCCTGGTAAAAACGTCAGCCATATATCCCGAGCTTCAGCGGTGGAGGCTGCTCAGCTAAAACATTTAATTAGAAGGCAGGCCACTCGTTTTGTGATGTGTTAGGGTTCAAAGGCAATCATTTGAATACCATCAGCATTCATATCTTCATCTTAACCTGCTCACAGAGTGCGAGGGATCGGAAATGGCATATGCTGTTTACTCATTGCCAGCAATCATATTCAGAGCATCATCATGATCACTGGTGGTGACACTTTTACAAAGATCTGACACAAGAAACGCTGACTGCATAATTCAATTATCTTGTTGAGTATTTAAATAAAGATAAGTAATTAACTTACTTGATAAGATGATTACCAGTAATAACATGAGCAGCGTTAATTTGTCATTAAACATTCTTAAACATTTTCATTAAACATTACTATTAGACACAATATTGTATCTAATAATGTCATGATTCAGATGTTCTTTTATTATGATATGAGCAACATCTGGTACAAATCAATGATAAAGTGCCAAAATTAGCTCCACAGACCAACCGCCATCCTTAGCTACACAGACCAGTTGCTAACGTTAGCTACAGAGACCAACTGCTAACGTTAGCTACACAGGACAACCACTAATGTTAGCTACACTGAATGATAACATATGCTTGCAAGATGATGTTAGAATGTAAGGTTGTATTCAGACCAACAAAAAATGTAGTCCTGTCCTTGGAGCTGGTATGGCGACACAGATGGGGCGCTAAAAGAGGGCTCTTGTCAAGACGCAATTAAAGATTTTATGATTGAAACTGTGACAACTTTCCAGACTTGTTAAAACCCACTGAAGTGTTTTGGCATCTGATAAGCCCTCAAACTAGGTCTCTTTCTTCGACTGGACTTCTTGGATTGAATTTCATTGTCCCAACGGTACCTGATGTAACACACCCTCAACAACACAGACCTTTGAATTTCATTCTTTCTCTAACCAAAGGTTTTTTTTTT
>JAJHUR010102838.1:0-22794 GCA_027495735.1 Lutjanus campechanus
AACACCCATCTGAGATGGATTGAGGTACAGCTTCGCGGCCAGTCTGGTAAGGCTCGTGGATGCAGCCAACCGCACCGCAATCTCCATCCTGGCCACCCGTTCTCCAACATGGGGTGGGTCTCGTGGTCGGATATAACGTCATGTTTATTCTTTATGTTATAGATCATAATTGCTTAATCCTTGTTCTTCTGGACCCTAATAAAGACGCAGACACGAAAGCCACAGTTACTCCAGATGTCATGCTGACCGATCTGTTAAAGATGATCTGACAGCTGTGATCCTGTCCTGTGTGCACTTTGCAGGTCTAATGAGATTTATCAGGTTTATAATTATAAGAATAATTTCTTATTTGTTTTTAGCCAGAATATCTTTTAGACACACACAGGCACACTGTTTAACATAAATGAAAGGTGTTTTGTGATTGTGGAGATGTGTGCGTGTACCTCAGACAAAGACACACGCTGTTTACTTCAGTATTAACAATTGATTTCAGTTTTTTTTTTATTTTCAAAGGACACTTTACGAATCCACACTCCTGTGTGTGGGAAAAAACTTATTAACATTAATGAAGGTGTTTTGTGACTGTGGAGATGCTTGTGTGTGCCTCAGCCAAACACACACCACAGACTTTATGCTTCGACCAGGTTTTAAGCAGACCTGTGGTGCAAGTGGTTCCAACTACAATGCAACATGTACATTACATAAGTCATGTGACATAACTCATGTGACATAACTCACGTGATGTTACACGTCGTTTATGTTTGAAATGGTCACAGTTTGGTCAAGTTTGGGCACAAAAACTACTTGCTTAGGTTGAGGAAATAAAACTACTTGGTTCGGGTTAGGAAAATATTGTGGTTTGGGTTAAAATAATTGTGATACGTATGTCAAGTAACAGAAGAGACATCACTCGCGCAATGACGTGACTCATGTGACATTACACACGTCACATACTGTCACAATTAAGTTTTGGCACAAAAACTACTTGGTTAGGTTTAGGAAATTATTGTGGTTAGGACAGCTGTCACATCCGTAACTAAATTTTAAGTTACTCAAAACCTTTATGAGCACTTTTATTTCACACGTGACTCAAACCATGTGCAAAGTCATGTACTTGTTTAAACTGTCCATCCACCAAACCTCCTCAAAAAGCTGACTTTCTCGCTCCTTTTACTTATTCTGCCATACTCACGATGTCCAGTAAGGCGTAGTTGGAATAAACTCCTTTCACTTTTAACCAACACACATGATTTTCTGGTGAGGACGAGCTGGATTTTTTTGGGGGGGTCCTGACTCAAAAAGGTTGAGAATCACTGCTCTAGGCAAATGTTAAAACAGCAGCTGAGGAATGACAAAGTCCCCTGAATGTCAATCACCACTTAAATCTGTATTTTTAAATTCAAGATTTCATAGTTATGCATGCAAGGAACAGAGGAGTAATTAGCATAGAGTGAATTGAAGTCTTTAACACTGACTAAAGGGCAGGCTTTTTCCGGAGACATAATCTGGATTTAACAGAACTTCATCCACTCAAGACATCCAAACAAGACCCCATGGCTCGGTGCCAATGAGGATTCTCGTGACTCAAAACTGTTCAGTAGATCAATGAAACTCATGCACCTACAGCTTCAGCACCTGCTACCCCTGCATCGATACTGCCTGCCTGCTGTGGCTCTCCTAGCAGCCCATCATGGCCCAATCCAACGCATTAAAGTGGACCCCCTCTTGCACTGAGACCTCTGACCTTTAGCCAGGACTGAGGCCTCTAACACCTGTGTGGCCAGAGGAAGCGGAGGTGAAAGCGGAGGTGGAGAAGGCTTGACCTCTCTCTCTGCCTCTCTCTGAAGTGTCCGGCCGCAGCTGAGGTCAAGGGTTTGACCTCTGGGCCCGTGGGGTTATTGAGAGCTGTTGACCCCTGCGACAGGCCACTTGACCTTGCTTCCCCTTGAGCTCAGGGAGTTTTCCTTGGTCCAGAACCCTGTGGCTGTAGCCCACCCTTCCACCACGAGCCCAGAGTAAGAAACGGTCAGGGCCGAACAAACGAGGTCATGGCAGCAGTGCTGGGAGATTTATGTCCCTCTGCAGCTCCGATAGCCTTCTGGCTGGGAGACTGAGCTCAAAGCTGCAGTTCGTGCGCTCCTGATGAATGATGAATTTGTACCGACTCACCACGTTGTTTTTATACTTTGCTATGGTACTGATACTGCTGCAAAGAAGAGGATAAACTGTAAAATAGAAGGGAAATGACTTTGTCAACAACTATTCTCAATATTAAAGGGATAGTGCAGATTTTTTGAAGTGAGGTTGTATGAGGTACTGATTTATAGTCAGTGTATTACCTACAGTAGATGGCGGTCAGCACACCCCCAATTTGAAGAAGCAGCAGGGGTACCAGTGTAGGAAGCTAAGCAATGTACTGCTGTCAGTCTTGGAAAGTAACTACGTACATTTACTCAAGTACTGCACTTGAGTACAATTTTGATATACTTGTAGTACTTTTAGTATTTCCATTTTATGCTACTTTATAGTGGTATAGTGACCTACCCAGTAACATACAAAGTATCTAAAATGAGCTCCACAATGATGATCTACAACATTATAATACTCTTGTATGAATCTTATATTTGTTAGTGATGAACAGAATAATATAAAATTCTATAATCATTTAACACTGAAAGGAGCCATTCTACATAATGAATACTTCTACTTTTGATACTCTCTGTACATTTTGCTGATAATACTTTTGAATTTTTCATTGAACCATTTTGAAGTCAGGACTTTTGCCTGTGACAGAGTGTTTTCAAACTATAGGATTTCTACTTTTACTCAAGTAAAAGATCTTAGTACTTCTTCCACCACTGTGGACAGGGTCAACAGCAAAACGCAGCCATCTAAAACAAATTAGTGTCAGTTAAAATGGACACTATATCAAGAATGTTTTCAATGCTTTACAGCAGGTAACTCCAGTTGTATAAACCAAATATCTCTCTGTCCAAAGCCACCAGTCTCCTTAAGAAAACATAGTTATTTTACCTTGCAGAGCATGGGAGTTGCTTGTCTACCACTGCCTCAATCACTTGTTAGTTCGCTTAGTGTGTTAAAGTGTGACTTTGGTGAATCTGAACTTTCCCTTTTAAAGCACCAAAGTCACACAATAACACAAACAAACAAACCAATTGAGGCAGCAGTAGATCAGCAATTCTTGTGTTCTGCAATGTTTAATTACTGATTTTACCAAAGGAGTCTGGTTGCTTTGGCCTAGCAATATTTATGCAATATTTGGCCTAGAATGGCAGATTCCCGTCCGACTAGGATGTCTGATAGCAAAGTAAAGCAGTAAAAATATTCTATAGCGTACACTTAAACCAATATTGATTTTTTAAGTGGCTAAAATACGTTTCAGGGCTGACCCGGTCCACAGCAGTTCAGTACTTAGCTTTCTACACCAGTAACCCTGCTGCTTCTCTAAATTCTAAACTGCAGCCATGCTGACCACACCAACTATGGACAAGTACCTCATACAACCCCACTTCAAAAAACCTGAACTGTCCCTTTAGGTTATCACTGAATTTACTCTTCTGGCACTGAAAAGACATACTTGCACTTGTCTTGACATGAAACTACCTATAGGATAAACAAGGCGTGAGAGCAAGTGCTCAGTTCAAGGTGTTAAAAATGTAGAAGTTTATGACTTAGAGCTTGAAGGCATCTGATGTAACTGTTGAGACACAGCAGACGAGATAAGGGCAGGAGTAGACACCAAGAACTGGGTGAAAAACATTAACATTTTTGTCAAAGTTCCTTCTCTAATTGTTGCACGCAATGAACCATGCTCTCTGATGATCGCTTTTTAGGTCACTGGGAAGGAAGAATAACCGGCAAAGATAATGACCTCACTCTGCTGATCACACCACCTCTCCACAAGCAATAAAGTAACAGTAAGTCACCCTGCAACACTAAAACTTACTAATTCTCCCTCATTCTTCCTTGAGCCCCTGTATCATATAAATAAATAAGTGCAGAACACACATATCAATCTATCTCCCTTTCCCTGTGCACGGCCCTCTTTTAAAGCGGTGCTGTGGGCTTTTACCCAAATGGCGTCAGGGCCACCGGTATCATTTATAACGGGACGGCAGCGCTAATGCAGCGCGTGGTTCAGCCAGGATGTTTTATTCATGCTGTTTTATTATTAGGGCCCCACTTAAAAAGGTGAGGCGCTCTCCTCTCCTCTGGCCGCCTCTTGCCGGGGCTGACTGAGGCGCGAGCTTTATCTATCACCCTGACAAGAGCGTCTTCCCTGGGAAGTCTTTCAGAAAACTTCAAACACCCTCACTATTGATTTCTCCCCCTCTCCACCTGGGCACCGGCATACATCTTCCCCCCACCGTGCAGAGAGACAGAGAGGGGTGGAGGGAGGTGGTAGTGGAAGTAGAAAGAGAAGTAAGGAAGAAAAAAAAAGGACGGAAAGTAAAAGAGACTCAGAGAGATAAAAGTAAAGAAGAGAAGAAGCCTGGCCACTGCATAACAATATGGGTGACCTCACTTTGCTTTGTTGCTCTAGTTCTTGTTAGCTTCAGATAACCGCGGCTGGCAAGCAGACAAGCATGGTGATTACAGCATCCACAGCATGCTAATTATACATTCAAACAACGCTTTGTGACACATGATTGATTCAAACATAAAGATCATATGCACATTGTACATCCTATGCCAAGTGATTGTTGGCAAAGCCTTTGTAGACAATCAAAGATTCCTGGCCATGAAAGTAACACCTTGAAAGGAGACAACAGTCCTTGAATTCCAGAGACAATAAAGACGCCATCATTTTCTACTATGGGATGAAACATGAAGAGGTTGCAATTAAATCCTGAATTAATAACACCACCACAGCAATTGCCCCTTGACAGCTTTTTCAAGCCACTTCTTTAAAATAACTCTTTTGCTAACACTAGTGCCAGAAAGACAGGCAGGGGAAGAGAGGAAACTAGAGAAGCTACTGTACAATCATATAGAAAGAAAGACAGCTTTCATGTCATCTGCACAAGACTCTCGTCTCTATTGTATCTTTTTGTTCCAATTTCACGAGGCCATACAAAAAACAAAAGGAATAAGGAGCCTTATTATTCCCTCTAATCAATGTGTCTCCTTGATAACAAACAGACGCATTAGAAACTATGATTTGAGGTCGTCTGATGACGGGATTTATTACCTTGCCCATTTGTGGGCAGAAGAGACAGCTCATGATATGGAAGGAGATATGATTTAATGAGTTGTTAATGATTTGTCCTCAGATGGTTAATGAGAAATGGTGGGCCTATGAACTATTTTAAAGTGCAGCCATATTTAAAAATTGTTTTAGAGCCCTACACTCACTCAAAGGGGCACACATAAATTAAATAATAGACTTGAGCTGATAAGCAACTAATTAACACAATAAAGTAGTAAGTCAAACATTAAAGCATGGAATTCTGGTATGTCATTGGGCATCCTTTCTGATGGATGCATTTGCAAGATAGTTTAGCTCTCTAAACATCTTTAACCCTCTATGGTACTGTGGTGCCTTTCGGTAACATACCTTGTTTTTTGTCCCTTGACAATCACAAAATGCATCCTCAGTCATGGTGCAATACTTTAAAAAAGAAGCAGGGACCTGAGGAAACTAATAGTGTTTTATTTTGTCACATGACTCTCTGGAGACCATATTGAATCCCTTTTCTGCAGCCTTTCTCACATGGTTTAGTTCCACCAACTGCACAAAACTAACCATTAACTAACTGTTTTATTTTATTTTAACTTAATAATTGCTGAGCCAAAGATAGCAGCAACACAACAAATGGTGGCAACATACTGTATGCCCATGTCAAGAAAGACACACACCAGGAACCTGAAAACAAGCATTGAAATGTAACACAAGTGATCAAACACTTGTGTTTTGAAGAGGGTGATGATAGTTTGCTTTGATAGATTGTTGATGAAAAGTTTGCAGAAATATACCAACATTCTTTGACACGTTCATTCCAATAGGCTGTTCAACAATGATACAATGTTGCCTGAAGGTAACGTCCAGCCAAATGAACAAAAAAGTAAATTTTTAATCTTTTTTTTAATTTCAAATGGTATAAATTTTGAACTGGTGGGACAATGAATATTACTACTGTCATGAATTTTATTCAAACATTGAAACGTCGTTCCTTGTCCATTATGGTAGAGCATAACTTAAAGGTAATGTCTACCCTATAGACATTTCTTGAAAATGTCTTTACATTATGTTGACTTGGTTTATTTAATGACAAATAATTTCACCAATTGGCATTAATGCATAACACAGAGGGTTAATTGTCATGTTTCTTTGTTTAATAGTCTGCAACTGCACATTAATCCATTAATTTACTTTGGTGGTAAAAGAGCTTACAGTGTTACAGTGTTCGGAAGATCTTTTTCAGTGGTGTGAATCTTCTGTGTGGTTGTAAAGACCCCCTGGCACTCTAACACACTCTGAAATCAATAGCACAAGGCCCCATAGGAGAAGCAGGGAGGAAGCCATTGATTGACACGTTACTCTCATGTCAAACAGTAGAGCATGGCATGGCAGCAACCACCTGCCGTCTGCTCCACCTGCCGCTCTCACCTCTCTGGCAGACTTCACTAGATAAATGTTGCATTCCTAAAAAGAAAAAAAAAGGAGTGTATACTTGCTTTGTATTTTTAAAAGTTGAATTTAAAAGCCCGGGTTTGATGTTTGTATTTGTTTTCTTGTTTAGAACTGTCAAATTTAATTGTTCAGTTTCAGCTCACATCCTAATCAGGGATGGCGAACGTCTCTCGGCAAACAAACTGTCACTAAACCTGACTTGTAGCAGACGTCTTTATTGCTTCAAAGTATTTCTGGATCCCCGATGGGCCGATCTAAGCAGCACTGTTCCGCTGGAGGTGAGGCGGAGAAAAATTACAGACTTTGTGTTTTTTTGTTGTGTTAGCTCTGACATCCGCCCCTCTCCACCATCCATGATGCTGGATAGCCTCTGGCCATCTTACCCTGATCTAGGTGGCTTGTTTTTCTGTTCAGCAGGCCTCACATCTCACTTTAATTCCATTGATTCTCGTTTGCACTTTCGTTGTAGAGAGAGAGGAAGTGCACCTGAGTGTTTACCCATGCTGCGATGTTTGTGGTGCTTGGTGTTGGGCGCCCTGAAAGAAGCATAAATTAGCGCCCTCTACAATGGCACCCTGAAGCAACCTCCTGGTGCGCGACATCAATATGGAGCGAGAAGCAAGCTGCGAGCGCATACTATCAGAGGCCAAATGGTTGGGAGGAGATGTCACTATTCAGCAGATGCCAGACAATGGCCCACCATCACCAAACTGTCACACATATTCACTGAAGAAGACTTCGAGAAATGGACTCATAAGCATGTGTACATGCACACAAAAGCATGTACAAATACATACAATTAAATCTGTATAAATAGCTATACATTCACACAGAACCCACCAATTAAGTACATCCCGGAAGACTTCCACTTTAATCTTGAATTTGCATAGATACTTGTGAATGTGAAAGCACACGTGTACACCTAGTTACCTCATCACTGAATTTTGCTTTTCTCACTTATGACACACCTTTTGCTTTAACCTCACAAATAAACAAGGGTGTAGGTTTTGCTACAACACTGAAGGGGACACATATAAAGCGGGGATCCTCCCCCAAGAAATACTCAATTACGACTCATTTCAACCTAAATAGAAAAGACAATTCCTTGGTGTATCTATCAGTGCGACTCGAGCAAGACAGACATAATCAGAAGAAAACAGAAAAGAAAAGATGTAAAAAAGACAAAAGAAAACACACAAGACAAAAAAGACAACACAAAATTACATAAAATATGTAACAAGATGAAAAAGATGTAACAAGACAAAAATGACATAAAAGACATAACAAGACAAAAATAATGTAACAAATGAAAATGTTACATAAAAGACATAAGAGAGACAAAAAACACATGAAAATGTTATAAAGGATGTAGTAAGACAAAAATGACATAATAACATGTAACAAGACAAAACAGGTGCAACAAGAAGAAAAAGACTAAAACGACATAAAAGGCGTATCAAGACAAATATGACGGAAAAGACAAAACAGATAAAACAGACGTGATGAGACGAAAAGATGTAAAATATGTAACAAGATAAAAACTACATAACAAGACAAAAAAAACCCACTGTCCTGTTGTTTATTAGAGGGAACAAATGCATGTGTTTCAGGTATTGAAGGGGGCCTGTCCCCTTCATCCATCCAAATCTACTCCTCCTCAAATGACAGTTAAGATTAAATTGATGTATTATGCACAAGCAAGTGATACGAAAATGTAAGAAGAACAGTCCAATGAAAGACAAAAAACAAACAGGCCCAAATTAATATTTCATCATCAGTGAAATATTCATACGTTATTGTCAGACTAAGACCTCTTATCAGCTCTGTGGGTTGCATTTGTGTGTATCTGAGTGTGGAAGGTGAGCAAGAGGAGGGGCCATCAGGACATCTAATATGTCCCACAAATGTGATGAACACCACAGGACAGGAGACAAAGAAGACTCCTGAGCATTCATTAGTGGCACACCTACACATGAGAGAGGCAGAAGGTGCAGGGGATGCTAGGGCAATATGTATTTTATGTCTGTCCTCACACAAACACATTGTCTCTCTTTGAGTCCCACTCTCTTCTCCTCCTCCTCTCTGTGAATTTATGTGAATTGGCATCAAGAGAGAGTGCTTCTTGGTCCGCAGACACTTTTTTATGTCAGTTGTCTGACATTTGAGTGTGAGAGATTAGCAGTGTCCCAAACAAAGAAGCAGATATGCTTCATGTAATTCACCCTGTGTGTTGCGATAATGAGATAATACAAAAAAAAAAAAAAAATACTTTAAAACAAAAATAAGGAAAGTGTGTCATCTAAAACTTCTGTTGGTGTGCATAGAAGACATCATGAACATTAAAGGAATAGATCAGATTTTTTGAAGTGGGGTTGTATGAGGTACTTATACACTGTCAGAGTATTACCATGGCGGTCAGCCAGCATGGAAGCTAAGCAATGTACTGCTGTGGACAGGGTCAGCACCAAATGATATTTTCGCCACTTAAAAAAATCTATATCAGTGTAAATTTACACTATATTTAGAATATTTCACAGCTTTACTTTGCTGTCAGACAGCCTTTTCTGAAGGGAAACCATTGTTATATCAGAGCGAAAGCAGTAATTTTACCTTGCATAACACAGGAGTTCCTGGTCTACCGCTGCCTCAACCTACTGGTTTGTTTGTTTTATTGTTTTATGTGTGACTTCAGTTAATCTGAATGATCCTATTAAAACACTTAAGTAAGACAATAACCTGAATAAACAACAGATCAAGGCAGTGGTAAGGCAATAACCCTTGCATTCTGTGAGGTAAAATTACTGATTTCTTCTGGAGTTTTTGAATTTTTTAGGTGGACCTTTTAGCAAGTGGTTTAAATACCTTTTGTTGCTGATCCTGTCCACAATATTGCATAGCCTCTGTGCTGTTGTGCCGGGGGCATACTGACCACCATCTACTGTGACTAATACACTGACAAAGTACACCATATACACATAATATAAGTCCAATTAAAATAATTTTAACTATCCCTTTGAGAGAGTTGAGATTTGGAATTTCACTCAAACATTACCATCACTTCAAAAAGTTGTTCTCTTGAAGACTGCCAGTTGATGAAACAATTGGATGAAACAAAGTGTATCAAAGTGTAAAGTATGTATTCAATAGATTTATTTATTTAAAAATAAAAAAATGAGACTTAAAAATCTTTAAAATCTGACATGATTGTATTGTGTTTGTGAGAAAATTGGAGATACGCACCAAGTAAACTGAGAAACGTTCCACAAAACCAGTGGTTGAGCTATCATGCCTAACAGTGTGCTCTCTGGAGTGAGTGAGCTCCGCGGTATGAGGTAAACGCTCGCTGTCGTCCTGAAAATCAATTCCCCCTCTCTTCCTTTAAGTGGTCAATATTTTTTGTTTCTCGCTGCGAGCTCCACCGTGGCCCCTTTAATTCAATGGGCCAATTAGGGATACCGTCATGTCTAATTCTGACTGCAGGGATGCTTGTTTGTGTTGTTACCTCATCCCTGGTGAGAGCGTTGGGAGGGGCAGGGCGCGGGAGTGAATGGTACACTCTGTCCAGTTTAACCCTGGCACCCGTTTGTCCTCACAGGCCCATCCCCCTCTTTATTTCTTCTTCACCCCTCCTTTTTTCTCCGCTCTTCCCGGAGTCAAGGACGAAAGCAATTGATGCAAAACTTTCAAAAATGAATTTGGCCACGTGTGTCACTTACGGAGCAGGAAGGAGGGGCGGCTGGGGCCAGGCCACCACCACTCCACCGGGATCATTTGTTACTCAGCCCTGATTGGCCCTGACAAAACAATACCCTAAAAACTCACCAAAGTAAATTATGGTCCCGGTAAATGGCCAGCGAGGGCGGGGTGGAGAGGAAGGAAGGAAACGGCCGTCGGTCGGTACAGGGCCCTCGAGCTGCCTTGGCCCACTGCCAGACGCAAAACAAAGTAATGCGCTTTTGATATTAATAACGGAGATGATATTGATCCGTACTGGGGCCAGAGCCACTCTTCCTCCCTCCAGGGTGGGCCCCCATCGAGAGGGGGAAGGAGGGAGGAGGTATAACTAGGAGGGGTGCTCCTTGAAGAACCAATACCCCACTCCCCAGCTCTCTGCCTCTCATCCACCTCCTCCTCCACAACCTCCTCCTTGCTGAAAGCCACTTTTCCTGAGGGTCCATTTCATTTGAGTGTCTTTAATTATGTGAAATGGATTCCATGGGAAAAAGAGAAATGGTGGTGGTGGTGGGCACTGACAGAAGGAGAGGTAAAAGAGAGAGGGTGGCTGGTGGCTGCGCGCTACCATTTTCTGTGTCAGATTCACAATTCTGTCAGCAGCCGTGTCTGTTTCATCCGCTTCTCTTTTTTTATTGGGATGGATTTTCTTTTTCTGTGCTCAATAAGTTTATGTGTGTGTCTCCTGTGCTTTCGGGACAAATGCAGCAAGTGTGGAGGAAGAGAGGAAGAGAGGAAGGACTGAGCATGAAAATGGAACATATTGAGGTGAAATAAGAACAGTTTAAGGAATTCGGTCAAGCAGACGTATGACTGGAAGGTTACTGAATTCTACAAATTGTGGTGGACATTTTTCAGGGAGATAATGCATGAGTGATGCTCCTCTCTCACTTGGTTACCTGAGCTCAAGCGCCCTTGAATAACCTTCTGAAACTACAACCGCAATTCCAAAAAAGTTGGGATGCTGTGTAAAACGTAAATATAAACAGAATGCAATGATGTGGAAAAACTTTTCAACCTATATTCCATTGAATACAGTACGAAGACAACATCTTTAATGTTCAAACTGATTAACTTTAGTTTTTGTAAATATACACACTGAATTTGATGCCTGCATCAAATAATATGTTTACCACTGTGATTCCTCACCTTTTCTTTTAACAACACTCAGCAAGCATTTGGAAACTGATGTTAATAAAAATTTTGAAAGAAATTCTTTCCCATTCTTGCTTGATATATAATTTCAGGTGCTCAACAGTCCAGTCTAGCAGTCACACTCTTTTACTACAAAGCCAGGCTGTTGCAACAAATGCAGAATGTGTCATGCTGGGACGTCTCTGATAAAGACATCGTCTAGATGGCATCATATGTTGCTCCAAATCCTGTCTGTATCTTTCAGCATTAATGGGACCTTCACAGATATGACAGCTAGCCATGATGCCATGGGCAATAGCACACCCCCACCATCACAGATGCTGGCTTTTGAAGTTAGCGCTGAGAACAATCTGGATGGTCTTTTTCCTCTTTAGCCCAGAGGACACAACATCCATGATTTCCAAAAACAGTTGGAAGATGTGGACTCGTCAGACCAGATGAGCAGTCTGCAGCATTCCTAGATGTTGTTGTTATGGTTTTCACTTTGTATGGAGTCTTAACTTGCATTTGTAGATGCAGCAATAAACTGTGTTTACCAACAACTGTGTTACTGAACCCTTGTAGTATACTATATAATTATGTGGGTTTTTAATGCAATGCTGCCTGAGGGGTCAAAGATCACGGGCATTCAGTGTTGGTGCAGAGATATTTCAGGATTCTCTGATTCTTTTAATGATATTATGGATTGTAGAAGGCGAAATCCCCAAATTCCTGTAGTTTTGAGTTCAGAAATGTTGTTCTGAAACTGTTGGACTATTTGCCCACCAAGTTTTTCACAAAATGCTGAACCTTGCCTCATCCTTGCTTGTGAACGACTGAGCCTTTCACTTTCTCATATTCCAGTCCAGAGCGGCTGAGCCTGCAACATCTAGTGGTAAAATTTAGCATTACCGTATGGTTTGGCTTAATGTTAAACTGAATCATAACAGTGCTACTAATACCAGCTGCTATAACCAAAGAAAAATACAATCACAATCGGCCAACGATTGGCAATCATGATCAGTGGCAAAAAAGAAGATGATGAGGGCATCCCTATTCCACACTAATACAAACACAAGCAAAGCTTTTACTGTAAATGAGAATGTGTTGGTCCGTTTCCTAAAAGATAATATTTTCAGTGCCAGTGTCTGGTTTCATTGGCTCATTTCTACCTCTTGCCCTCCAAATCACATTTAATTCAGTGAAAGTAAATTGCTTGACAAGCTTTACGATGGCCTGGCTTGCACAGGATAAAAACATATTCTAGATAAACCAAAGCAGAACCTTATTTTTCTCAGATTTACTAAGATTTACTTTTTCTTAGATCTGCATAGCAGAGCAAAGGAACAATCAGTCTGTGCCTGTGTGTGTGACAGATAAGAAGACAGCTATGGAGAGGAAGTAAAAGAGTGTGAAAAAACCTCCTCTGGGTTACTGTACAGCTCGCAATCGTTCAACATGGAAACAATGTAAACAAATAAGACAGTGCATTAAATAATTAGTGGGTCCACGCTAACAGCTTTGACTCCGCCGGCAACAGTGTTGTTGGGAGCAGAGGAACAGCCAAGCGCTAACACACTGAAGTCATAAATTCCCACCAAACACAAACATGCACACACAAACAAACAGAATGACTGCGCAATGCTGTAGGCTGGCTTAATTTTTTAATGGAGTTTTTTTTTTTTTTTTCTTCCACTTTGTTGTTTTTGTTTTCTGTCTCTGATGACAGCCATCAGTGTTGTCAATTTATGAAGCAGCACTATTTTCTGTGCTGCTGGGAATTCTTCTGACAGGAAGAGAAAATTCATGCCAAGTTGAAAAGAAACTGTGCCATGAAGTCCTATTATATCTCCTTCTAGAGAGGGGAATCCAGGGAGCTGCACAAGGAGAGATGGCCAGACAGCGTTTATCTGGGTAATTTATATCATTCCTGACAAAGTGATTTTAACACAACCTGAAAAATGACATCGCCTGAGGAGCTTTTTCACAAAGTGAAATAACTTGATACTGTAAGAGCAGCATTTTGCTGTTGTGCCTCACAAATGACAAAAAAAAGTTGTGCAATGTTGTGGAAGGCATGAGAGAGACAGGCATGGAAGAAAGGTAAGGTGAAATGAAAACATAAGAGAAGAGGAATAACATCAAGACAGAAATGTACGGTACAGAGAGATGGAAGGAGTGCTGACTGACCAAGTGATCTAACAAGAAACAGCGGATTACACACAGTTAGTCCAGGCATTTTATGCGGGTCAACCTCACACAGACTGCAACATAAATAACAATGGATTTTGTATCCTCAACATTTCCTATAAATGCCTTTAGTGTAAGCATTTCTGTGAGAAAAAAAGGGGAGAATCTCACACAATCTGCAACAGGAAATCTGACAAATGTCTCATCTACAACAAATGAAAAGTTCTAAGATACCCTGGTGCCACTTTTTATAGTTTTATACTTTTACTAGTACTGCATCAGATACATAAACATGCACAAATCAGTTCTTTTTACATGAGCAACAATGGGAAATTGTGGCATCACCAATTTCGGATTGTTCTCCCCACTTGGGTTTCTTAAGACTTTTGACGTGTTATAAGAGACATATTTGTGAGACTAGAACAGATGAAAGGGTTTCTGTTACAATTTGTGTGGGGTCATGTCGTATTGTACCTGTACTAAGTGGCACTGAGCATCATTTGCATCCAGCTTCCTCACGGATGGTGCCTGAGCATTATTTACATTGGCTAGTGGTTCTCCCACAGGAGTCCACTGGCAACCAAAGAACAAGCCTCCTTCTCTCCCCCTGTATCACTCTCTCTGTTTCCTTCCTCCTTCTGTTGTCACAGGGACAGAGGTGAGCCCTGACAAGCCAGGGCCAAGCATTTGCATATAAAGAGTCTGCGTTCTTTCTCTACACGTCCTTCCCTTCCTTCGGCCACAACTAATGATACACGAGCGTGACATATCTGCCAGGTTAAAAGCCATTGGTCTTAAGCCAACTGCTGCCCAGTGTGTCACACTAGCCTGTGATTAAAGCTCAGATATACTGTATGTGCATGTGAGCATCCACTTAAACATGCACACTCATATATGTATGCAGGTATGGCTGCACTGTAGATATATTTTCACATGCTTATACTGGTTTCATGAATACATATACGTGTGTGGACAGGCGGAGAAACACACACAGGCAAACACTTTTTCTTGCAGTTAATTGAAGATTCATTACTTCCAATAAAAAGTAAATCGTACGTGTGACACAAATTGTTAAACACACTGTAAAAAAAGGTGCAAATTCCCCTCATCTTCTATTTGCTGGCACAAGCAATGTTGTCTCCCAGCCTGTTAACCACCTTGCAGTATTCTCAAACAGTCTCAAAAAACCTCACACACACACACACACACACATATTTCATTAGTTTGTTTGTGTTGTATGCTATCTCAGTTTGCTAACAATTGAATATATTAGTAACCAACTGCTGGTAAAGAATAAACAATAGGCTAATTTTCACTTCTTTGATTATGCTATTGATAACAGCATAATAGATGCAGAAAATGAATAAGGAGGTCATGCCAGTGAATTAAGTTGGTTGTAACTCAATTATCTGTTTTATTAAAAGAAGAGATTCTACCATTGATTCCGCTCTGTTTAAAAGTCCAGTACTCCAGACGTGTCATGGTTTAAATATTTACCCTCAATATAAATTGAACAGTTTAATATTGAATGGTTACTGAAATCAAAAGTATTTTTTTTTATTGCAGTACTCTTGCATTTCAATTCCACTGCCAACAGCCATTGTCTAAGGCTATATAGAAAAAAAATATTAAAGGTATATGTTCTAGTTCTATAGTTACAGTTTGTCTTTTTTTCTTTTTCAAGTGGAGTTTTATGAGGTATTTATCCATAGTCAGTGTATTACCTACAGCAGATAGCAGAATGCCCCCACTTAAGAGAATCAGAGCTGAGTACCAGCATGGAAGCTAAGCAATGTACTTCTTTTGGGGTCAGAGGCAAAATGTATTTTAAAAATATTTTAAAAATCTACATCACTTTAAGTGTACGCTATGTTTAGAATAATTTCACTGCTTTATTTTGTCATCTGACAGTCTATTCCAATGGGAAACTGTCATTATATATGCCAAATATCACTGTCTCAAGCTCAACCAGGCTCCTTTTGCAAAAACATTAGTTTCACCTTGCAGAATACAGCCTACATCTGCCTCAGTCTGTTAGTTTGTTTGTGTTGTTGTGTGACTTCTGAATCTGAATTAACCTTGTCAAATACACAATAACACAAAAAAAAAACACCTATAAAGGCAGCAGTAGACCAGCAACTCCTGTTATCTGTGAAGTAAAATAGCTGATTTTGCCAAAGGAGTTTGCTTGGTTTTTGGAATTTTTTTTGGTGGCTGAAATTGTTGCCGACCCTGTCCAGAGCAGTACATTGCTTAGCCTGCAACACTGGGACTTCAACTGCTTCTCCAAACAGAGGACATGCCGTCCACCATCTACTGCAGGTAACACACTGACTAATGATAACTACCTCCTAGAACCCCACTTCAAATCATCTGAGCTATCCCTTTAACCTACATTTTTGATGCACAACATAAATAGAGATCATATTGCATATAAATATTGTGGAAAAGATAAAATCACCTCAAACAGTACTTGTACATGTATCTTGTATGAGTTCATATCATGCAAGCAGAACAAATCTTGATTTTCTGGTTCACTCTCATTTGCGCTGTAAACACATTTTAAGGTTAACCACAATGTTGCATACACAGCCTACTCTCTCCAATCCTGTCAGACAGCTAGATGGGATCAAAGACTGTAAAGTAACTCCAGCATGTACAGTATGTACAGTACAGTGCAAAGACTGATACTGGCCAACAATAGCTTTCATTCGGTTTGGATGAATGAGTCTCATCTTTGACCCGGAGGTGTTGCGCAGATATTTATGTGACAGACAAAAGGGAGAGTGGTGGTGGGGTGAGGGGTCATCAGTCCCACCTGCCATGTTGACAAACCAGAACTCATGCTTTTCAAGACTGTCTGTCCATCCGTGCCAAGTACCCCCTATTGAGCTGTACAACTACAGCTACACCCACCCCCCCCCTTACATACACACAAGCTCCCGGCCTTCAGCCCACACACATGAACACCTCTCTTGTGTCTTCATTCTCACGCAACCCAGCAGAACAAAAGAGAGGAGGAGGTCAAGATGAGGACCAGCAGATATTCCTGTATGTCCATCTACATACCCTGCATCCCCTCCATATCTCTCCAGTACACACATTTTCACCCATTTTTTTTACCTTTTCTTAGGCCCATGCGTGTCCACAAATACGTCTTATGTACCTTCTTTTTTCATTAGGCCATAATACAAACTAACAGTGAAAAATCAAGCGGGTGTGAGTATTAGAGAATGCCCTCCCTCTCCTACTGCTATATTAAATATTGAGTCAGAAATGAGCTGGAAGGTGTCTGTAAATGCTAAATAATGGAGAGGCTGCATTCGTCTGGGTCAGAGCTCCTTCTCTCTCCCTCTGTCTTCTCTCTGATACATTATTAAATGAGGATGCACTTCCCCATCGCAGCAGGAGAGAACAAGGGGCAGGGGGGCACCCTGTCTTCTCCACAGGAATGGTGGGGGTGGGGGTGGCGAGGGATAGGTGCAGATTCACAGACTAGGTGTGTGTGTGTGTGTGTGTGTGTGTGTGTGTGTGTGTGTGTGTGTGTGTGTGTGTGTGGAGAGAGAGGATTAGGTGGGCACGCCAAACAATAGGCAGGAGACACATAAGCATCCTCTAGCTTGGTCCCCCTCCCCACCTACTTCCCCATTACACACACACACACACACACACACACACACACACACACACACACACACACACACTTGCAGCCTCCTTGCAGAAGTACCTTGAGCCCATTTGTACTAATGACTCTCCGTGCCTAATGCACTTTATGGAGGACGGGGCTGGATATTCATTTGGAGGGTGGGAAGGGGTGGGGGAAGTGTCGGGACGAAGTGCTCTGCCATACGGCTTCCCGTCCGCCCGTTTTAGCTGGCCGATTTTTCAGCAAGGGGCTCGGCCGGCACTTGGTCCAGCGGTAATGCGATTCATCACAGGTAAAGTAGGTAGGAGCCCTGATTGTCTGAAGCTTTTCTGAGCTCTTGAGCAGCCCATATGCACAAGCAGAGGAAGTGCCCGGTCGATAACTAATCAAAGAATTGCAAATACAAGTCTGCTGCAGGGAAGGAAGAGTAAACTAAAGTAGATGTTCAGGTTTGTCACTCGTGCAACAGTGTTAATTTTTCTATCTAATAATATTCATCACAGTTTTTATCAAAAAAAAATTTTTATTTACTGACAAAAACAAGAAGATAACTAAACGAGAAGTAATTCATGATTACAAGAATTATGAAAATATATATTTACACTTTTGCAGAAGTGTCACACATGAGCAAGTCATAAACAAGTCTCAAGTCCTAACCTTAAAGTCTCAAGCAAATAAAGTTGTCAAGTCATTGCTCAAGTCAAGCAAGACACAAGTCGAGTCATAATAGAAGACAGTGGTCATGATGAGCTGAGCTTTGTTTTCAACATTAATGAAAAATGTTGCAGCTTATTGCTTTCTACTCATACCTTACAAATCTTAGGCAATCATTGACAAGCCTCCAAAATGAACAACAGCAAAGAGTGGGATCACAAAAGTTGCACACAGGAGTGAGATTCATGTGTACATAGCTGTTAGCGTCTAACATGTCCACATAGTTGAACTTTGGTTACATCACATTCACGTACCTTCTTTTACCTTCTTTTATAGTACTGGATGAAGTTGGATGTCTTGGTGGTCGTGTCACTGAATTTTGAGCTGCAGAACTTGCATCCTTGAATCCAAATTTTATTACTTTTGGAGTAGCTGTCTCCAAAATAGTTGCCTTTCATATTTGTCTCTGCTGGTCTGCGTGGATTGAACAAGAAATCAAAACTTCTCATCTGAAAAAAAAAAGCAAATACTCAATAAAAAAGTCTTTTTGAGTCATCTGTCTCAAGTCTAAATCAAGTTTTAAGTCATGAATACCAAGTCAAAGTCAAGCCAAGACTTTTATCAGTATTAGTCAAGCAAGCCTCGTGCCCCAAATTTGTGACTTCGGTCTGACTCGAGTCAAGTCAAGTAACTCAAGTCCCCCACCTCTGCCGAGAAGTCAACTAGTATGAACTTGCTGCGTGTCACATACACTGTATGGAAATGGGAGAGAGGGAAGAACAGATATATGCTTATCTTAGATCGTATATTAAAACAATGATTGACACACTAAAGATAAGTCTAAAGTTTCACTGTCCTCAAACTGAAACAAACATGTAACAAAAAGAAGAATATGTATTTAAAGAATTGTTCCATACTAAATGTTGGACGTGTGATGAGAAAAAGGAGCAGAAATGTCGTAATAACAGGTTAATAATGGTTTCTTCCAGGAGTATGGATAGGAGTTTGGATATATTTGGATTTAGTCAAATAGAATGGAACAAGCTGCCTGAGGAGATCAGGTCAGCAAAATTGTGACTTCTTTTAAATGTCACCTTGAAACATACTTTTATCGGAGAGCCTCCCCTGATTTTACTTGATATTTATTAACTGCCCTTTATTGGTTTTACATGGTTTATGTGCTTGAGTTTTAATTTACTTTTAGTCTTATGTATTTTTATGGAAATAATTTTTATGGTCTGCTTAATATGAAGTTTCTGCCTTGAGTGAAGCACTTTCTAATTTAATTAAAATGATGATATTGAGTCAACTGACTAAAACTAAAAGAATTCAGATGACTAAAATATGACTAAAACTACATGGTATTTTAGTCAAAAGACTATGAAAATTAACACTGGTGTTCACCTAATGTTTCCTGTTACTCTTCATCGTGACTGATTTTTCTTTTTCTTCTACTTTGCTTTGATGCTAAGTTTTCAATCTTGGCAGTAAATATGAATTGAATCTTCCATTTTTAATGTTAAATTGCAGCAATTACACAAATACAAGAACAACAGAGCAAATTATAATAAATGAGAGGGTATTTATGTTTGCTTTGGATGTTGGTGCCATGTCCGCCAGTCTTGGAGGATTTCCCTTATCACATTAGCCTTTGTTCGGTGACTTTTGTATGTTCAACTCCACCAGTGGGTGTTTCATAAATGAAGCGTTCCCAGGGTGCGTGGCGTGAAGCCAGTCTTGGAAATCACACTCATCCAAGGTGACAGTGCCAATAAACATTTCTCTGCCTCAGTTTTATGTGTTGCCGTGTATCTGCCTGCTCTGGGACGGTAGTTACGGCAGATGGGGGAGGTTCCCATATCCTTTGAACACAGTGGAGGCTGGAGCACAGAGACTGGTGGGGGTCCCAAAGTTGGAGTTACAGGGACCCCCCACTCTCCCTCGGCTCCTCTGCTCGCCACCAGGGAGGACGCTGCTGCAACCGGTGGTGGCGTACGAGGACAGAATGAAAACAAACTGGCACAGATGACAAATGCACACAAGCCTGTTCAAGTACCAACTCACACACTCTCCCTTTCTCTCTCCTCGCACACACACACACACTCACACAGAGTCGGTATAATAAATAAATAAGTCATAAAGAGAAGAATCGTTTGATGTTACCTTGTGCTGCCTGGGGCCAACACTACACTGGGGAGCACTGCCACCCCTAACACACACACAGTCTCACACACATGCACACACACACTCCCAGGAGAAGTAACTAATGTATGGGGTGGAGGAAGAGGGGCAGGCTCTCTGCCCAAGAGGCCTGCAGACCACCTTTGGATCGGGGAGGGAGTTTCAATACAGATTGGAGGCAAAACTGTGGTGTACAAGAACAGGTGTGGTACCTGCTCTGATGTCCTGCCTGCACCAGAAAAAGGACCGATATTACATTTACCGCACAAACAGTATGTATATACTGTGTGAATTTTTGAGTGAACCACAGAAAAACTCCATGCTTGGCGTAAGATAAAGAAAGCCAGTGCAGGGCATCTTTTTGACCCAAAAAAATCAAAGTTATGCAAACAATATGGATAATCTATTGCAATGAATCCCAAAGTGTGGGCTGCAGCCCACAAGTGGGCCATGAAGACCCGTCACATTAACACCGGAACATATCTTATATCTCATCATTGGTACAATGAGTCCTGTGTGTTGATCAAAGTTGTGATCAAATGTTTGGGTGGGCTGTAGATTTCAAATTGGACATTCTTAAGTTTGGGAATGGCTGATCTATTGTATTTGTAGATTTATTAATACAATGATAATGATACATGACATCTTAAAGTCAGTTCAACCCAAAATCAAAAATACATATTTTCCTCCCCTGGCCTGTAGTGCTTTTTATCCATCTAAATTGTTTTGGTGTGAGTTGCCTAGTTTAGGAGATATCCACCAAAAATCATGACCCGCTTACTCAAGATTACACACAGGCCTTGTTGTGTGCAGTTTCATGTAGGAAATGTTTTCTTACTACTGAACTATTCCTGCCAAACCTATCACAGCTCAGAGGGAAGCATACATCTACTTATGGAAAAGAGGCTTATGCTCATGACAGCATGGGATAAATGGTAATGGTAAATGGACTGTATTTATATAGCTTTTAAGACTACGAGTCACATTTACCCCATTCACACACACTTTCACACACTAATGACACAGGTGGCTTCTTCTAGAAAGACCCAACCTGTGCATTCATACACATTCATACACCGGTGGCGCAGCACCAGGAGCAGTTCAGGGTTCAGTGTCTTGCCCAAGGACACTTCGACATGTAGACTAGGGGAGCCGGGAATCGAACCACCAACCCTCCGATTGGGGGACGACCCGCTCTACCACTGAGCCACATAGTCTTATCTGTTGGGATGCAAACATTATTGGCGTCCTCCACATCTGAGCTGTAACCTCTTGTCCACTAAGGAAAGTGACACCCTAAAATTACTCAATAATCTTCTTATCTGTTGCACTGAATCCTGGACCTTGAGTCAAGCCAATAAATTGCTGGGCTGATATAACGGCCAATATTACCTTTAATTCAAGTAAACCCGTTAAGATCAACACTCCATTTTTCAAGGGGGACCTGTCCAAGACAGCGGTGAAAACATTACAGACAACATCAATAACCATGATAAAACATGTGAGATTTACATTAATGTGTTGAAATAATTGAAATGCCTGCAAATCATGACAAGTACCAGCACATTCATTCACCATTGTACTTTTAATAGCATTAAAATCAAGCACGGAGACCAATTCTCTTAATTTCATGTCTTTTTTAAGGCTATGTGAGGGGAGCAGAGCACATAAAAGCTTTCAAAAAATATGTCTGAGGTAGTTTAAAAGACACCAGAGAGGACTGATGATTTTTTTTTTTAACTGTGCAGTACATGTCTTGGTTACAACCCCCCCAAAAAATATCAGTATCAATATATCAAGAGATCCCTATCAAAAAATGTGTTGTTGTTTTTTTAATTGTTTGAAAAATGATTCACCCTCTCAATACTTCACCCTCTCAGTACCGACATGAACATCCCGTATAGGCCCAGCTGCCAGGCATTCCCATTTTTATAAAACCATATACATGTTTACACTGAGTGTGATCTGACACATCAGACTTTTGTACCTGGCTGTGCTTGTTTGGGTCAGTTGTTTGGTTTTAAGTCTTGGCTAGTCAGGCACAGCATACTGGGTCATATTCTTAAAATCATTGTTTTTAATATATTTCCATTCTATTTTCTGCACTTCACTGCATTTTGACAAGACCATAATTAGAATTTATGAGGACTTGGCTCATAAGGAAGTCACTAAAAAGATTAATACTTTAAATAAAAAAGGTAAGAGTAGGTATAGTGGTTCAGCCTGGTTTTGATTAATCCTGCAGCCAACACCTCAGTACTGCGCAGTAACATTTCTTTTCTCTTTTTTTCTTGCTTCCTCCTCTCTGCAGAGCAGTCACCCAACTGTTGGCCCGGACTGACTTATTATTTTGGCAACTCTCCCTCAGTGAAAATGACTCTTTCCTGGGGCACTGACAACCACCTGCACCACATCCCGGGGCTCTCTGTGACTTAGTGTGTACAGTATGTTTTTGCATACACATGTCAGTGCACATTCAGGTGTAATGGTGTATTATATTTTCGATTGAAAACATACTCTTTAAATATATGGTATCTGCAGGAAGTTATCATCACAATAGAAGATGCTATCGATCACATCATACACATCTGCCACTTGTGTG
>JAJHUR010102839.1:3799-13951 GCA_027495735.1 Lutjanus campechanus
GGAAACAGTAGCGGGGAAGGCCACAGAGAGATAGAAATAAGAACAGGATCAGAGATGACGACTTGGAAGATAAAACAAAGCAGAGAAAAAGTTTCGACGGGAGATGAAGAACGATGAAGAGGTGGAATAAGGAGAGGAGGGGGGGTGGGGGTGGGGGGTATAGCAGAACAGGCAGACGGGCAGGAGAAGTTTCCAGCCCTCCACCCATCAGAGAGTTCGGCTGTTCAGATGTTTGGTTGGCGGTAAAGGCAGACAGACAGATTGCAGCCAATGATATGTGTTGGGAATCATCTCAGAGATGGGCTAATGACAGGAGGGGAGAAGCAGGCAGATGGCTCCCGTCAGGGAAATACGCTTGCATTACCGTCCCAGTGGTCTGGGCTGAGACGGCGTGAACATTTGGGATTGAAGGGAATAAGTAATGGTTAGTATGAAGGAAGAAACTGATTTGGGAAGGTGGAGACAGACTGTCCTTTGCTAGACCTCCTGTTTCAAAGAAAGGAGGGAAACTGTGAGTTTATGATGCTCATACAGTCCTTATTTGTACGGGTCCATGTTAGCGAGTAAAGAGGCAGAAAAAAAGAGACAAAGATGGCTCTCTCAGGTGACCTTTCCTAAGCCCTGCACCTTTTTACTGTGTAATCTAAGCAGGATTAAGCTAGAATAGCAGCCTCATGGTTGTATGACTCTGCCAAACAGTCAAGTTGCAGTTTACGTCCACGTCTGTCCAGACTCACATAATGTATGTAGTGAAGATATTGAGGGAATTTAATACACAGGAGAGGAGTACAGAGGACTGATGGGGAGCTTCCAGTGTTTTTGCAGAACATTATGATGTCACAGTGAAGTTGACCTTTGACCTTTTGGATATAAAATGTCATCACATCATCATTTTAGCCTATTAGACATTTGTGAGAAATTTTGTCATCATTAGCATATGAATTCTTGAGTTATGGCTAAAAATGTGTTAAAAGTGAGGTCACAGTGACTTTGACCTTTGGGCGCCAAAATCTAATCAGTTCATTTTTGAGTCCAAGTGGACATTTGTGCCGAGTTTGAAGAAACTCCTTCAAGGCTTCTTAAGACATCACATTCATGAGAATGAATCAGACATGAGGACACAGCGACCTTTGAACTTTGACCACCAGCATCTAATCAGTTCATCCTTGAATCCAAGTGGACGTTTGTGCCAACTTTGAAGAAATCCCTTCAAAGCATGTTTGAGACATTGCATTCACATGAAATGGATAAACGGACATAAGTACAGACGGACGGACAGAAAACCTGAAAACATAATGCCTCTGGCCCTGCTACTGCCTGTGCACAAAACTAAATGTTAGGGAAACAGTACAGTGGCACAGTATTTCAAAGCCACTAATGGTGTTTCACCTGGTTGTACACACAAAAAGGTGAATGAAATAGTGAAAAAAAAGTGAGTACGAAGTTTAAAGTTTAAGTCTTGTGTTCAGAAAGTTAATGGGCGAAACCCCGTCTCTTGTAAAATGTGGAAAGATGTTGGGAGCGAGGGGTCTTCACTCAGATGCTCTTCGACCATCAGCATGTGCCTAGTTTCTGCACTGAGACAAAACTGTGTGTCCTACATCCAACTCTCGGTCACACATCAACCAGTTTCCAAAAATACGGGACTAACAGAGTGGTACTTAATATTGTATTATACTTTCTGCATCTGCGAGTGTGCGAGGGTCCACTGGGGTCTGCGTCACTTAAACTTCATGATCACAGTGTGTAGGCTCTGTGCGGACATCCGCGTACCCCGAATTTGTTGTGACTGCGCACCACTACAGATGCCGATCTGCTGCACACGTTGGAATCTGTCCCTCAAGCAGAAAGAAATATAAACACAACTAATGGGCACACAGCTGTCCATGTACACGTATGTTCGGGAGTATAATGGAACACTAAGTGTTGCTATAATGCAGTTGCTAAATTAGAATTTGTATTCTTTAAGACTACTTGTTGATGAGAACAGAAAATCATAATTACTGCCAAGCAGCACTGCCTCTCTCTTGTCTTTCTCTCTCATCTGCCCCTATCTTGGTCCTCTTTGTTTCTCTGCCCTTCCCTCCCCAGTTTCCACACAGTGTCAGCTGATGAAGGGGCGCGAGTGGCAGCATCTGTCAACCCTTAGTATTGGAGTATGTGTCTTCTACTCATGTGGGCCCACTTGTATCCCCCTGAGTAGCAGCTAAATAGATCAAAATGGACTAATCTGGTTCCGGCTCCTCTTGTCTGCTCCACTGGCTCTGACAATCTGCGTCGTTTCAGTCTTGTGTTGTCTGACCGTCCGCGTCTGTGATGCTCGGCTCTGTTGAAGGGCTCCGGATGAGAGGGCTTCAGATCGGCTGTCAATATGGCGAGGAAACTGAGAGACCAGTAACAGATTGACAGTGACAGAGTCTCACAGGAAGATCAGATACGATCCATGAATCACAGACAGCACCAACGCTGAAACTGAATCTATTGTTTATTTACACAGCCATGTACAAGTATCACATCACACAGGGCATGTCAGTATCTGCTTTCTCCAGCTCGCCTGTCTGTTCTCTGGTGTAATACTTGCACATGCAGTGTTGTGTAAGTTCACACACACAAAAAAAAAATGTATGTAACACCTCCTACCAGGGATGCTCAAGTCTATTCATGTTTTTGTATTAATTTGGATGGCCAGGATGACTTATATCTACTGTCATTAAAAGAATTTACAACAACTGGAGAATATTTTATTCTACAGCAGACAGCAAAGTTGAACAGAAACACAGGCCGACTATTAAAATTTTCTAACTTGGAACTCGGATATTCCAACTTCCCAGTTCACCTGGAATGCATTATAATGTATAAGAACAGAAAGGTGATAAAAAGGGAGACGAGGTAGTGGAGACAAGCTTATACAACGCAGATCTGTCCGTGGTGCTGTAACAGAGACTCCAGTCTGCAGGGCCTCAGCCTAGCTGAGGTCATACACTGCACACTTCACTTCAAAGACAGTTTATCATGTTGATATTTCTGTCCAAATCGACACGCTCTCTCTCTCTCTCTCTCTCTCTCTCTTCTGCGAGTCTGCATCAGACTTTTTTTTAAATCAGTTGACGATGTGAGCTGTCTGAACCATGTTCATGTTCATTAGTTGCAAACTGATCTGTTCAGCTCACTGTTCAAAAACATGAGCATGTTTAGTGACCGTGCTCTTTCAGCACATCCATGTAGAGGAGTGTACATCATAATGTAAATAAAATAAAAAAGGTAGGACCCCCTAATAGTTGACTGAGCCGTTAGTCGGTGAGAAAAGTAGTCTGTTAGTCTGTTGGTATGTTTAGACCAGCAGTGACAAAGCATGAAGCTACAAGTCATTTTCAATGGAGGCCGACAACATGAAGCCAGAAACTGAGATTCAACACTTGTTGCTGCTGGCCTCAACTTTCGTCAGCGCTCCACTGATGCAGTCATGTGTCCTTGCTTCTCCACTTCCGTATCCTGTCTCCCCACAACTCCTGTGCTGTGTAAGCAATGGAGGAAAAACTTATTCTTGCCTTTTGCCAGTTTCCATTTTTATTTTACCTCATCCTTTTTTCTTTTCTTTTTTTTACGACATCAGCAGAAAATGCAGCTCGATGATCCGTGTTTCGCTGACTCTACACACAAAGCAGAATTTCACTTTAAATTCATTTCAGGAGCTGCGCCACGCCACTAGGGTCAGGAGATTTTTGCAGCCCAGACCTTTTGTTTGGTAACACTGTAGTTGCCAGCGCACTGATGCTAACTGTGCTGTAGCTACCATTAGCTACTTCGCTCACTCAGCAGTCCTATTAGTCTGGAACACAGCCGAGACAAGTGGCAGTTTACAACCGGGAATACAGTAACGTTACCAAGGTGATGTACAGGACTCAAGTTAATTTGTAAGTATACATCATCCATCATTGATAAGTCTGTGAGCATTTGTTTTTGTGAAGATGGATGCTCTTTATTCTGGTGTTTTAAACAACAAGGTTATGCTGTGTTGACATTAAGTGAATGTTCACATCGTTTTGCTGGTTTCATCTGACACATTCAGAATCATCACCACATTTGCTGTTCGCATTTAACAGGCTTCATGTCCCAAAAAAATACATTTCAATGATCAAATAATTATCATAAACATGCAACAACTAGTCCACGAGGAAAATTCTCAGTCAGAAGCAGCCCTGAAAAAAAGTTTACCTTTACTTTTCTAAGTTAGAAAGCAGCATAGAAGAAAGAAATGGAGACAAGATACAGACAAGATCTCCTTTCCGTTATCTTCCTCTAATCCTCTCTGTCTTTGTCTCCACTCTGTATTGGAAACATAAAGCGTTTTTGGCCCAAGACAAGAAGTCTGCCGTGCAGGATATACAGTAAGATGAGAGAGTGGCTGATCTTCCTTCATTACATTTAAAATGATCTTGAGTGAGTCATTCCTAGTGGCCCTCTTACTACGTCCTGCCGGGCCGTGTGGGTGGATGACTCTGACTGTGTCAGACAACTGCTGCTGGCTTATGCATTTAGCCGACGCCATTGGACCACAATGAGGGGAAGTACTTTCTAATGCAATAGGGAAATGGTCATTAGTTTGGCAGCTTCATCATCATTACGAGGCTTAAATAGGTCAGCCGCTGACTTCAGGAGGGCGGAGAGGCTCTTGTTTCCAGGAGGAGGAAGGAAATCTTTGTGTTCATTAATGCCCCTGGTTTATGTATCATTTGCAATCATTTGAATGTGAATTTGTCAATTAAACTTTGATCAGTTTAATTACTGGACACATTTCAGACTCACTGTTATTAGTTCTTGTAGCAGCTTATGCCCAAGCCCCCCCAAGATGACAAAGGACCGTAAGAGAACTAAGATATGATAAAAGTCCATTTATATGCAACCACCGTCGCATACACATACAAACTATTCCCCTCTGGCAAAGCACAGCCCGGGATACGCTGTGCTCTCCGAGGCAGTAAAGGTGCTGAGGGAGCGAACATAAATTTCATTTCATACACCAATCATAGCTTTATTTGACTCCACCTGTTTGATAATGCTCACACTGTGGCTTATATTGTGATTTTCTGGGCTGAATAAGATTCTTTATGGCCTAAACAATAATAGAGACAAAATATGGATTAGATATAAATTCATCATACACTGTGAATGGGTGTACGGAAATGTGGATATAAATATGTATTTTCCTCAGCCATGGGGATAAACAGGTCTGTATATTTAGAAAAATGTGCTTATTATTATTCAAGCATGAGATTCATCTGAGGGTGCTTCACCCTGATAGAAAACAGTGTTCTTTGATGTTCAGAGTCAAGATAAAAGAGTCATTGTTTTATGTTTGTGTCCATGAAAAAATATCTGTAATTCACTGTTCGCCAATTACGCACTGCTTTTTTTTTTCACACTAAAGGTGGATGTCTAAGAGGGTTTTTTTTCAGCACAAAGAATTAAAATTTGTGGATCAGAAAGAAGAAGCAGCCAGCAAAATCTTTGTTTTCTTTGTTGAATGTTAGAATAGTGAATATTAGCTCTAAGAAATACTCATTTTCAGGCACCACTTAGCTCCTTCCACATTTTGAGTCAAGCATTACAGTAATATGCTGTAGACTTTTCTAGCATGTGTCTTCCAGACGCAGATTATTTTGAGTTTTTATTTTCATTTTTGTGAGTCACATTTTTGTTTCTCTTCTCATTCCTGCAGTCACTAAGTCTCAGTCACTAAGTTTTTTATGCTTTCAACGGTCGTGCAGCTCTTGCACAAAAGTTTTACATCAGCATAATACGACCGCTATATGGTAATTGATAATTATGTATATGAACGTATACAAAAGAGTCATGTGTCCTTCTGAAGTGCTGCATACAAAAAGGCAAAGGAGGGAGCTGCATGTCAGAGAGTTAGAACAGCGCAGACATTAATTCACTGTTGATTCATTAGTCTACACACACACACACACACACACACTGTCATATTCTGTATAGATGGCGCGTGTATGCACATATATATAAAGGGATAATGCCTCATTGTGCATTATCCTGCTTATACCATGGTCACCAGCTAAATACAAAATATTAAGACCATGAATTTACATTAATGAGGGTCTGACTAATACCTGGAACAACCATTACCATCCATTAAGGTTCTTATGCAACGGAAACATTGTTCACTACTCCAGTAAGCAGGACAAACTTCCTAAGCTACGGTTCACAGAGATAACGTTATGCTAGCAATCATATGCATACAAGATTCAAGTCAATAATGTACGGTTGAAAAATAGTAGCAAGACTAGCTAGCTATCCAACCATTGTCCTCAAATCAATATCAAGATTTTCACGATTTAAAGGATTCTGATTCCATGTTTTTTGTTATTGAATGTCCTTTCACAGCAGTGAGTGTTTCTTCACAGCAGAGTTGTGTGAAATTGTAATAACCACGGATAAATATCACCAGCAGAATCCCTGAGCTAAGCTAACATTAAACAGATAACTGTATTATGGGGTTTATTTAAGCTGCTTTACTGTAAAGATGGAGGAGTAAGCCCATCCTTGTAAAGCATTCTGTAGCATAGCATTTGCTAAATTTAGGTGATTGTTACAAGAGAGTTGTGCTAGACAATTTGTGCTAGTCAAGCAACTTAGCAACAGTTGAGTAACTGAAAATAATGCAAGACTCAATTTAATGAGTGCAGCACACAGTTGAATTTGAAAGTAACATGAGTGAAATCTGTATTGGAGTCAATGAGCAGAATCAAAATGAAAATGTCTTAATTTGGAATCATAATTTTGGAATGGATGCTTCTTTAGAATATTTGGAAACTTCACCATGTGCACTGTCAGCTGCAGCCTGAAGTAGTGAGTTGAATAGCAAATGGGGTGATGAGTGAAACGATCACTGATGTGAAACAAAGTCTCAGTAAGTTCAGAGGGGCAGTGTACATCATTCACCATCCTGTGGTGTTCAGAGGATGAAGCACTCAGTGTTGTTCACAGGTGTGGCTTGTTAACGTGTTGCAATAAATTGTAAATGGAGGCTTAGACTGTGTCCCTGTTGCTATGGCAAATTTTAGATATGTGCTGCCCATTAATGTAGAACAGTGAACAAATAGCTTCAGTGGTACTACTTGTGATCTGTGCAGAGGTGGGTAGTAACGCTTTACATTTACTCCGTTACATTTACTTGAGTAACCTTTTGAATAAATTGTACTTGTAAGAGTAGTTTTAATGCATCATACTTTTTACTTTTACTTGAGTATATTTGTGAAGAAGAAATGCTACTTTTACTCCGTTACATTGGGCTACATTCCCCTCGTTACTTTGATTTTTATCCATCTTATTCAATGCACGATCTGTTTGTTTTATTTTGTCAGAGAGTTCCGCCAAAGGCTCTCTCACGTGACTGTATTTCACCAATCAAATGGACCCCCGGCAGTCCCATGGCTGCACACAAAATCTCAGCGGCAACGCACAGAAGCGGAGTGATCACACCGGAGCACACAGACAAGAATGAGCGGACGACAGAAATGGCAGAAACATTGGCGTGCGATTCGGAACCAGAAGAGGCAGAGCATCCCTGACCTCATATTCAAACTATTGTTACCTTAGGCAGAGAAACATCATTTCAACATTAATCAACATTATTATGAACACAATGCAGGCTGCATACAGCTCGACCCTCACTGCCGCTGCATGTGAGGATGAAATGCCAAGTTCAGCCTTTGATCTGTCTCTGTCTGACTGAACAGCCTCATTGAAGCAATATTTTACTATTCTTCATATTTTAAACAAACGAAATTCGTTAAATCTTTTGGTATTTTTAAAATTAACGTTATGATATTGAGCCGAAACAGATTCTACATTCTTCCGTTCGTGTTCAGAGGCTGCAGCTGAGCACAGCAGACGTCTCCCACCGTGCGCGCCTCAATGTTCAGCATAGTGGAACTAAACAGCACAAGTCTGACAACATCACTCTCTGCGACCAACATCTCCAAAACTCTGCATCTCTCATCAAAACAATCTATATGGATAAACAGCACTACAGGCCGGAGGAAAAATATGTATTTTTGATTTTGGGTTGAACTGTTCATTTAAAACTTTTGCTGGTATGGCCTTGAAGTTGGCATTAAATTTCATTCTAAGTGGTATTAAAAAGGTCTTAAATGTAACTTGGAGAACCCTGGAGGTACACTGTACTGTAGACAGGGGACGTGACGCTATATGATATTTATATGAATTATATATTTATATATATGAATTTGTTATTGTTTTAGTTAAAGAAATACTGTTTGGTAATATCTGAATTTGCACATTGCTATTTTATATTTTTGTCTATTTGATTACATTCATGCCCTGATTATTAAAACAATAAATCAGATGTTACTCAGCAGTTACTCAGTACTTGAGTAGTTTTTTCACCAAATACTTTCTTACTCTTACTCAAGTAATTATTTGGATGACTACTTTTTACTTTTACTTGAGTCATATTATTCTAAAGTAACAATACTCTTACTTGAGTACAATTTTTGGCTACTCTACCCACCTCTGGATCTGTGTCCACATAACGTTTGGAGAAAAGTGGGAACGCCCAACGTCTTTCTTCCGAGTGCTTCGATCTTCTTTGTGCAGCTGCTTCTGACTGAAAGATGCTGGTATGATTACTTTTGCTTTTTTCAGGCAACCAATTATATACTTGATGGGGATTTGTCAGCCTGTTAACCAAGAAAAGTGGAGTGGAGTTTGCCTTTCTCTGTTTTTGTCTGATTGGCACTGGAGAGCCAAGACTCAACTCATTTCTGTGCTGGAGCCCAAAGAGAAAAAGGGTTTTAAATGTCTTTGTGCGTTCAGCTCTCAGTACTTTTGTAGCTTCTAACTGAATCTCTGTGGTCTGAAGTTTAGTTTCCCTCCTGTGTTGCTCTTTGTACTAGCAGGTATCTACTTCATTTTCCTGTTTCATGTTCACCTTCAGCTGTATAGAAGTTGTATTAGATTACTGCTGATGAAATTTTGCTGCTTCATAATAAAAGTTGTTGGGTAAGAAAATATCCAGGAACTTTTACTGTGCTGAATTTATAGGAAATAAAATGTGGTGACCCAGTGTTTTACAGCCGCTCAACTAAAGACAAGCGCACACCTTCAAGCGGATAGCCCTGATGTAAATTCCTGCCGCGCTGCCCTGACGTGCCGAGTCAAACCAAGCAAGCACACGTGTTTTGAAAAGGCCCATATGAGAGCAAGCATCTTCCGGTTGGTGCTCATGGTGAAAAAATGCCAAAAAGCTACAAATAGATAATAAAAACTTGAAAATATTGTTATCATAGAGACAAAACACACGTGCAGCGTTTTTTTTTTCCCCACACAGACGCTTCATCCTGATGCTCCACAGCTTTCTGCCAGCGCCTTTCCATCAGAAAGAAACACTATGTGGACACAGGCCCTTAGGCGTCCATTATCATGAATTAATGGACACCCTGTGGCCAATCAAAATTGAGTATTCATCCACACCATGGTATAAATATTGTATGTACACGACTGAACAGCTGCATACACGGTACATACATTTACTCACATCCCAGAGACAGAGAAAGGGTAAGATACAGGAAGCTGACCTTGTGGTTTCAGTCCCAAGGACACTGCCATCGATCTTGTGGAGGAGGTGGTCAGTCTGCAGGTGTGTGCTGGATTAGTCTGAAAGGGTAAGACGGCATTAGTGTATGTGATTGTGTATGTATGCACAGTAAGTGCTTAGTCGTCCCTGCATGTGTCTTTGCCTTCATTATAGAGGAGACATAACGGCATTGACACAAGAGCTCTCGCTTGTGAAACACAGACCCACTTCAGCAGAGATTACCTAATGAACATTAAAATGCAGAAGTCTGATACTGCAGTATGTGCTTTTTGGTGTTAGTGTTGCCTTCAGGGTAATGAGAATCCCTCTTTGTTCTAGCAATGGGACATTTCCTCATGTAATATGCAGCAGAGCAGAATATTGAAGAGCAGCATGACTACTGTCGCAGAATGAACAGTAAACCAGTAAGCATTGATTACACATCATTTCTACCAATGATTTATGACAGCCAACAGCTGCAGTGCAGGGTGTGGCATCCCAACTCAATTTGTCATGTGAAAGAACACAGTGTGGTA
>JAJHUR010102842.1:0-33482 GCA_027495735.1 Lutjanus campechanus
GAGAGATTTTAAGGTAAAAAATACAGTTGTCTTGTCAGCATAAATCACAAAATTGTGCTGCAACAGAGAACAGCATCTCATCCCCTCTAACTAGAAATAAACGGATCATGGTTCTCCATCCACTCAACCATCAATTTTCTTCTATATCAATAGCCAGACACCTGTCTTCATAGTTATGTCCTCTTGGGAGATACCAAGATATTCTAAGGGTGGATGAGATGTGTAGCCCTTGGGTTGACATGCCTAGAATACATCCCACAGGCAAGCATTCAAGAGAGATCCTCATTAAAAGTCCAAACCACCTCAAACAGGCTCCATTCAAAGTGAAGGAACAGTGGTTCCAGTGCATGATCCGTCTGAGTATCTGGAAATACTCTTGCCTCCCCTGACCCACAGGATAATGATGAGATGGTCACTTGAATCTGTAAATTCAAGTGTTTTTTGAAAGTGCCTGCCCTTTTCCAAGATGGCTCTGTGTAACAAATCATCTGCCGTGTCAGGTTACATGACCATAGAAGAGGGCTGAAGTGTAAACTGATGTTACAGATGTCGCACCAATCTGCCCATCGATCTCATTTTCCATTACACTTGTAATGTGGTTCAAGAACTCTGTTGCTCAACTTTTGAGTCTGAAATCGTATCAGGTTTACCTGTTGATAACCTCTATTAAAAGATATCTTCATATGAATCTGTTTTCTGTTTGCAGTCCATTTGTAGTCTGAGTAGTATTGACCAATCACATCTGTAAACAGTTTGCGTGGAGAGCAAAAGAGGCGGGATGCTTTGGCCGAAATGCAATCTCATGACTATAGACTAACAATGATTTAGCTTTTTATTGACTTTTTAAAAATTTATTGTAATGCAGATTGCGAAGATTCTCTTTATAGAAAATAGCCCCCAAGTCCCTTCCCACATCTCAGATTGCTAATCAGACTGTAGACCTAAACAATGACCAGTGTACAGAAGAGGAGGTTTTGGCCAGTAATCCATTTTCCGGATATCAGGCGATAGCTGATGGGTTCCGAGACTGACCCATTGATAACACTGAATATAGTTTAGTCTAAGTGTTAAGAAAACGTGTGTAATGTTAAAGGTATCATTTGAAGAGTTGAAACCAAAGACAATTATTCCAATTATTATCAACTCTGCAGTTCCCGTCTATGTTTTAGCATCTTTTAGTTCATTGTTTTGGATATACATTCATGAAAAAAGTCACTGTACACTAACCGTCCAGTACCAAATAGCAGACAAAATCAGCACCTGACTAGTGAACATAGTGGAGCTTACAGCAGCTGAAGAGCAAGATGTTTCCCTCAGGAGTTGGTGGAGACCGAAACAGAGCTAAAAGAATAACGAATATTGGACTTACTTTTGTCAGCTGGTCAGAAACACAACTCCAAGTGAATGCTTAATGCTAATGAATGCAGCTGCTTGCTAACAAGTTCCCCATGACAGTTTTATAACATGATAATGTGTTTACAGCTTGTTCCACTGTCGCTAAGGGGCAAAAAAGAGTATTTCATGCTGCTTTGAAAATGATAATCTTGTGTTAAAATGTAAATAATGTCTTGAATTTGGAAGTCCATTCTTGACTGTGGGATAAGTATGTGTGACAAAATAATCTCATCTCAATTTACTAGCTATTCTTGGTCTTTCAACTACATCTTACAGTCATCATCATCAAGTGGAATGCATATAATGTGGTGTATCTCTGTCATTTTGAGAAAGCAGTGTGGTTATTGTATTACAACATAAGAGATCCTGTTATTTTGTGAAGTTAATGTTTAGAAAATAAATTTAGCTTTTGCTTATATGCTTCACAAAACATAAAATACACATCAGCAGATATGGTTATCTGAATATTTTATGAAATTGACATTCAGAACTGAGAGTAAAAAACACAGTCAGTGAGCTTCTTCCTCACACTGTTTGACAATTTTTCTTCTGTGGTCCCTTTGGTTTCCCTTTCCAGGAGCAGCAGGTAAATATGAGCTCACTGTTTGCACTACATTGATATAATTTCTTCCTCCCGTCCCTCTCAGAGCCCATGCGTGCCTTGCGGGGTCTGACGGCTTCGGAGATCCAGCCCCGGCAGCTGGTCCTCCAGTGGGAGCCGCTGGGCTACAACCTCACCCGCTGTCACACCTACTCCCTGTCCTTGTGCTACCGCTACTCCATGCCCACGGGGGGCAGCGGCGGGAACAACGCCACCGTCAGAGAGTGCCTGTCCGTGGACCGCAACACGTCCCACTTCACCCTGAGAGACCTGCCGCCCTTCCGCTCGGTCCACGTCCGGCTGGCGCTGGCCAACCCCGAAGGCAAGAAGGAGAGCAAAGAGGTCACCTTCCAGACGGAGGAAGACAGTGAGTGGGCGGTTTTATTTGACGAAACAGAGGCTGAAATAAGGCATGCAATTGTTACCTCTCTGCAAATGCAACATCATTTCAAAACAGGAAGGTTTTATTTATATATCCACTGGAATTGTTTATTGTCATAGTTACTCAGCTCCAGCCTCAGATCTTGAATTTCTAGTTTTCTGTGCATGCTCCTTCATGCTCACATAATTATTGTGCACCGCTTACACAAATCCATGCCTTTAGTCATCCAGTACCAGCGAAAAAACACAAATATTGACTCACAAAATAAGCTGGATCAGCGTAACTAAATGGAAGATCAGCCTTTTAAATGGAGACCAGTGGAACATTAATCAGCCGGGACCGTGGCCGGTGGCAAAATGGTAAAATGATTTTGCTTATCTTTGTATTAATATTTTCCTGTGTACATCAGCAGATTAGGCACATTCTAATGCAAATTCCCAGTGAGTCGAAGTACAGAAGGTCAAACACTTATTGTTATGGAGAATAAGCAAGACTTTTCAATGTAATTGGATGCTACTCAGGGTTATTCTTGACCCAGTGGAGAGATTGAGACAGAATGACAGATATGATATGAAATTTGCAGCAGTTTTTTTTTTTTTTTTAAACTGCACCTTCAAAATACATTTTACTATCTGCTAAAAAAAAACTGTGATATTGTTTCTCACTCAATTTTACAGCAACACTTGAAAATACCAAGCAGTGGAGGAGATATGGAAAAAACAGACAGCACTTAATTATCTACACCTACACATTGCTGTCTTGTCAGCAGGAAAAAATGAATTTGCACAAATGGATAACGTACAGAAAGTAGCATGGTGTTGTAATTTGATTCATTAGATTTGACTGGTTAGGAAGTGACAAGTTAAAACACACGTGTCAAAAAAAAAAGAAGCCGTGATTGTGTTTTTTCTCCTCCACTTTACTTGATATTTTGAATGTCAGCACCAATGGAAATTTTTTTTGTGCTTTTGAGCCACTGAATGCCAGGCTGACAGCCTGACAGTCCCCAATCCCCCTGTCACAAGGAGAGCCGCCATCACCCTCACAACTACAGTAATTGAGCCGCAGCCGGTGACAGTTCCTCCTGCCTGCTTCCTGTTGGGCTCAACAATCAAACACTGGTGGGGCGCTCTGCTTACGCTGTGTCTCGCAGAGCTCGCAGGAAGCAGATTTGGCTGTCAGGGATTCTTGGATACAGCAGGATTTTCTTCTAGTGCGCTTTGCAGACCTCAGCGTCAGCTTCTGAGGCGAACAAACTTACAAACACAGAGGTCTCTGCACTATCTATTTGGAAATAAATAAGCCACAGGTTGTTTTTTAAGCTTTTGAAGCACTGGGATTACAACATAAAGTGATGTTTAAGCACTAGAGAATCTTTTGTTGTTTGTAAAGCAGCATGAAGCTAATTTTCAACCAGCCCTCAGGAGAGTTTGAAAAAGTAAAATCACCTTTAGTATAAACACCCTGCAATAAATCACACATATAAACAAATAAAACTGAAGATATTCTGAATCAAAAAATAACTAGCAAAAAGAAAAATGCAATAAATAACAAGGTGAAAGAGGGAGAATGACAACAAACATCAAGGCAGGCATTTCTATTATAAGGATAATTCTTATTTTCTTATTTTTGCAGTTTGGGCCATCAGTTCTACAGCGTGCTTATTTGCACCCCAGTGAGAATATTTTCTCTGCCATGCAGGTATAAACAGCCATGTTGGCTATTTGCAACTGTCATTGTGGCTATTTACACCCCTGGGTGTTGCCATTGTTGCCATGTTGCCTCTTCCATGTTAGGCTATATACACCTGGATTTAAATAGCTACATTGGCTATGTCATCCTCGGTGCAAGTGGCATTGTTGGCCACACTGGCTATTCTGCCCCAGGTGTCCCTTTAAGTTTTTGAAGCATTGGAATTCCAACATACATTGATGTTCAGGCACCAGACCAATTGTTTTTGTCTCTATGAACAGTAGAACAAAGTTCATTTTCAACAAGTACTCAGAAAGTTTAAAAAAATTAAAGGCAACTTTAGTTTAAGTACCCTATAATAAAACACACAAATAGAAATAAAACAAAACAAACAAAAAGGGTGAGACAAAAGAGTGCCTATTTGCATCTGAGTGATAATATTTTTCTCTGCCATGCTGGTGTGAATAGGCTATTTACCCCTGCCATTGTGGGTATCTAGCCAGTATGGCTATTTACACCCTCATTACAGCAATGTAAATTGCCAATGTGGCTGTTTACACCCCTGGATGCAAATAGCATTGTTGGCTATGGACGCCTGCTATGCTCTATATATCTGGGTGTAAATAGCCACCTTGTTGATTCCACCCTGGGTGCAAATAGCATAGTTCGTTACTGACACCTAGGCGCTAATAGCATTTGCCTTCATCTAATTGGTAATGATGAGACTGGACTCATCAAATAACTTGCTGAGATCTGGGTATGTGTTTCCTGTTATAACACATCCATTACAGTTTACAGTCCAATTTCTGAAAGGAGCAGAAGAAAAGACTGGATAATCAACTGCCTAGGTGGCCTCAGACTCTACAGAAGGGTTAATTGGTTTTTGGAAACTTGATTAATTGCAAATTTGTTCAGAAATGTTCTCCACACAAAGTCCAACATCAGCAAAAGGCAGGTCCTGCATGATGAGTTGATTGTGGCCTCGTCTTTTACAGGGGCTTGGTGTCAAAATATACTTCTAAAGGTCCTAAAAGCATCAAATCTTTTGTCTTTGATTTAAAGTTTTCAGCTCTTTTCTTTGATTTTACACATCAGTGTCTGCTGACAGGTGTTGGGGAATTCTTCTGTATCAGTGGAAAAGTTGTGTGAAGTCTGATAAATGTCCTAATGTGTGGAGTTAGACAGAAAGTGAGCTCATCCAACCTCTGCAGCCTGCTCACATCTCTGCTTAAGGCTTCATTACCCACAACTACCATAACGTGCTCAAATCTTCGACTGAACTGTCGGTGCTTGAGTTGCACTGTGGGTAATGTAGGCCACAGTTTTTGATGGCAAATGCTTGGAATAAGAACCATGGTGTCACTGATTCTTCTGCATTAGTTTTGTTACTTTTCCAACACTGCGGACTACTCCTTTAATGCTGTTACTGTACGCTTTCCAAGTTTACTGTTAATGTGTAATTTCCTAAACAATGGGGGATTATTTTAGTATCTCAGGTGCATGAAGGACCACAAGTGTCATGGAAACAGTACTTTCATTAAGCATTTCATTAATTAATAACTGATTTTACGGTGAAAATATGCATTAAGAAGTGTATTTATAAATTAAGTCATTAATATATGAATAAATGGAATTCATGTCAAAGAAATCAATTATTTTATATTTTAATAAAACAGATTATAAACAGAATTTACAGACGAAATATTAACCCAGAAATAATAATAATAAAAAAATATGATGATAAAATATGAAATTAATTTGTATCTTAATTAATGAATTCAGTTATTTATATTTTATGTAGTTTTTGTAAATCACTTATTAATGTGATGACTTTTTATTGATGGATTGATATTTAATTTGTAAATTAGTTTTATAATTCTTTCTTTTGCCCATCAAAACATTAAATAATGAATTACTTTGTAATCTAGACATTTATCTCAAGATTAATTAATTCATTTGTAAAACCAAAAATTAATTTGCCTGGTTTATTGTACAAATTATTATGTATCATTGAAAATGCTTTATTACCGTTTCTGTGACACTTGTGTGCTCCCTTTCAGTTTCACCACCAAAAAAGTGGATCCAAAAATCCAGATGTAGGCTCGGTTTAACTTAGTGTTATCATAACTATCGTAACTGAACGCACGCATCAAGTTGTAATAATCTGAAAATGACCCTTAAATGTGAAATAACAAAAAAACTATTCTAACTTTGACATAACAGCATTATTAAGAATACTCAAATAATGCTGCTTTCTGAACTGAGTGTGTACTGAATTGCATAATTATTCTTCTTTAACACAAAAAGAACATTGTGCAAAGGTATTTTAGTGGATTGTGCGAGACGGTAGCAGTTTATTCAGGGCGTCATTCTGCTTGAGCATTCATTTCCTCTATCTTCCTGGATGTTCCTACAGTTTATAATGGAAATATGATTCACTCTCAGCCAGGTTTATTTTGGAATCCGTTCAGGTGAGCAACTGTGTTTTAATCCACAGTCTCTCATGATCCATCTGAACTTCAGTCGCTTACCATGGAAACAGCTACTTCAAAGCCCATGTGAGAAACGTTTTTTCACTTGCCTGCACTATCAGACTTAGTAACATATTATTTAAGATTATTCTGTAAGCTTTAGAGCAGTCTTAATACTCATTTTGTTGCACGTTAAAAGGATAATTTGGGTTCTTTTAAAGTGTGGTTGAATGAGGTACTTATCCATCGTCAGTGTATTACCTAAAGTTAATAGCAGTCAGTACGCTCCCAGTTCGGGGCGGCAGCAGGAGCACCAGCACTGTACAGCGTCCTGCTGTGGACAACAAAACTTATTTTAGCCACCTAAAAAATCGGGTTAAAGGTAAAATATGCGGGATTCTTTGTGAATGCTCCATTCAAAGTTGGCCCTCCTCCCCAGCTCAACAAACAAGACATAGAGAGTGGATACGCCATTAGCAAGAACAAAACAGTAAATCAAAGAAATAAAACGTAATTTTCTGATTGTTTCACAGCACTCATATAGCACCAGATTTTGTGTGAATACTGCCGAAGTGATCCTCAGTCTTCTCTGCCCGTGTGTGTGTATGAGTGTGAAACTCTTTCTGCAGCTCTCACACACAGAGAGCAGAGGAAAAATACAGAAAATGGCAATGTTACTGTTGTCCGCTACGTTTTTATAGAGATTTCGTGTGAATATAGCCAAAGCAATCCTCAGTCTGCTCTGCCTCTGTGTGTGCGTATGTGTGTCAAACTCTCTCTGCAGCTCTCACACAAAGAGAGCAGAGGAACGAGACAGAGAATTTGACGTAACTGTAGGTCACTGTAGAAATGTCCAGCACACACCAAAACATGAAAAAATAATTTAATAAAGACGGAGGGCAGGATCTTACAGACACCACTACGTTTCTAGTGGGTCATAAGTGATGATTTTGGTTTTATGAGTCTGAATCTGTTTTGTCGGGAAAATGTTGCACATTATGCCTTTAAGTGTACACTGTTTTGAACATTTTCACCACTTTACTTTGCCGTCAGACAGTCTTTTCCATCGGGAAACCGCAGTTATGTAAGCTAAATATTGATCTCTCCAAAGCAACCAGACTTCATTAGCGAAATCAGTAATTTTACCTCGCAGAAAAGTGGGAGTTGCTGGTCTACCCCTGCTTTGATCGATTAGTTTGTTTTTGTTATTGTATGACTTCTGCATTTTAAAGGGTTGGCTTAGAGTCACCGAAGAAAGTAATCTTAAATAATACATTACTAAGTCTGATAGTTTTGTGCAGGCAAGACGTGAAGTAGTTGTTTCCATGATAAGCAACTGAGGTTCAGATTGATCATGAGAGACGGCGGATTAAAACACAGTGCCTCACCTGAAAGGATTCCAAAATAAACCTGGCTGCATCGGCATTATATGACAGTGAATCATTTCTGTTATAAAACCAAGTGAGAAGAACTCAGTCAGGCAACATCAAAACATTTCCATATCTAATATACGAATATACAAACAAAGGAGCTGCCTCAATTTTCCAATTACCCCGCTGAGATTGATGATCACCTGAAACTGCTCAATGTGTCATCAGCCAGACAATCGCATTCAAAAGAAGACAATAAATCTTTAAAAAACATCCTTGTAAACACATGACACAATGACTGTTAGAATGAATAGAGTAAATGTCAGTTCATCAGTGAATTGTTACACTTGGATCCATATAGTTTAAATAGTAAAAAGGTATCATAGACACAGGATAAAATAGTAAAATGACTTGCTCAATCAGTGTGTATTATTCAAAAAACACCATAAGAAATATGAGAAAAGTCTAAATGCATTAATCAAAGCCGTGCAGAACAGGGAAAACTAATTTATGATATTTATTTCATGCCCATTTCCATCTCCATTCTTGAGAACTGGGACAAATCATGTTTTACCAAAGAAAACTACAAAAAAAAAATATTAACACTCTAGTGCCAATGTTTTGGTGAAAATGTATTCTTTAACTTGCTCTGTGCCAGAAAACACCCTTCATAACAATTCATAACAAGTTTAAAAATGTGTTAAAATCTAAAAATTACAATCCCCACTGATAACACAGGTATAAAAATGTTTAATTATAATCTTTAATCCCCATCGGATTTTTACAAAAATGATTTAATCGGGCATAAAAGGGGTTAGCTCTAAGGACCCCTGCCTCACTTCCTGGTTTAAAAAAAGGCAAGAATACTGCTCAAGTACTGCTAAACTTTATATTTTTCAAAAAAAAAAACCCTAAATAATATCAGGTGTGTCTCTAAATCAAAGCTACATATAAATAAGAATTATGGTTTAAAAACGTATATATTGTTTGCATTAAAAGGAGAAAAGAAAATAAAATAAAATGGCTGCTCACTATGACCCTGCTGTAAAACTCCATCAGATGGAATACCTGACGTCTACATTTAATAAAATCTTGAATCATTAGGAGGTTGGCCGGTTACAAGGTTTACTCACCAAGATCTTTTAAAAATATATTTTCCAGCATAATTGAGGAAAAATCATAACCCCAATCAAAATATGCTTTTGTCCCAGTTCCCAAGAAGGAGTGATATCTAATAAATAAAGCATTCCATGTGACTTTTTTCAAAACATTACATTCAGGAAGCCCTGCTGCTTCTCCAAACTGGTGCCAACCACCATCTACTGTGCATAATACACTCACTACGGGGGTTTACCTCATACAACCCCACTTCTAAAAATTGGAACTGTCTCTTTCAGGCTAGAAGGCTATTATCAGCAAGTGTCACCACAGAGAACCAGAGCCAACAATCCTCTGTGGATGATTATTTATTCTCAGAACTTAGTTAAACTGTCCCACACAATTCAGGCACAAAAAAAGTAGGTGTAGTCCTTTAAGGAGATGCATCTCATTAAACCAAAAAAAAAAAAAAAAAAACCCAGAGAAGTACTCAGGCAGTTCACAGGTTGGATTACTTTGCTGTTTTTCTGTCAAGAAGGTGCTAAAGAAGAAAAATTGACTGTCATCCTCCAAGACACGGTGCTCTGTTATCAGACAGTAGAAGCCAGAATCTCAATTCATCCTGAGGGCTGAGAGCGAGCCGGTCCTCGGCTTCCTTTCATCATCTCCCCCCTCCCCTGCTCCGTCTCTCTGATCCCTCCTGCCCCGTTCCTTCCCCGGCCCTGCGCCTTTTCTCGCTCTGTCAAAGGTGTTTTTACCCCCTGGTATGCCCGCGCGGGACTCCATTAACTCCAGACCCCGGCGGAGTGTTTGTTTCACAGGAGGCTGTTTTTCTCTCCCGCTGCAGTTCCTGGCGGCATCGCTCCGGAGTCCCTGACCTTCACCCCGCTCGATGACATGATCTTCCTCAAGTGGGAGGAGCCGGTGGAGCCCAACGGCCTCATCACGCAGTACGAGGTAGGTTGTTAGTCATGCATAAAGATCCACAATCCACAGCGATACGGCTGCCTTCGCATCACGCGCTAATCCTCTGCAGGTGTAGGATGTTATTTTCCCCTTGCCAGTATCTATTTTATTCATCCTCCCTCAGCATAATGACTCAAATCAAGGGAAAGTCTCCTCGGCTCACTTTAAAGACTGTGCTGCTCCCCCTCTCTGATTTCCCCCGGGCTTGTTTTTTTTCTGTCTCTTGCCCAAACGCTGGTAGCACACAGGAGCCTGAGCCACTAGAGTGGGGAGGACCCACTTTTCACAGTTCATGGGATTTACTGTACATGTTCATATGGTAATGAAGCTGAGGCACAGACTTCAGGCTGTAATTACATGGGGGACAACCACTCTAATTACTTATTTGCCTAAGAGATGCCTCCACAAGGGGGCAACTTTAAATGTTTCTAATTAATTATTGATGGCCCCATATCAACCCGTAGACCTTTGTAGTACAGGGCTTTGGAAGCTTTTTGCCTGCAAGTGGATGTGAAGACCCACTACGGCTTAACACATGGTCACCTGATGGGGAGAGAAACTAGTTTCCATTCACAGGCAGAAGCTCGGAAAGTGGAGAACGAAGCAGAGAATTGAGCGGCGGTGTAACCTTGCTCCGCATACAGATGAGGTGCCCTTGCCGCTAACCTCCAAACTGCTGCTGCTCTGGATGTGCAACACTGAGGCAGATACCAGAGAGTCCAAATCTGATAACGGAAAGGCCACATATGGGACTCAACCTGGTTGATCCTCTCACAACCTTGGCAAACTGTTCATCATTTGTAAAGAAAAAAAAGTTTGTTGCATTTGTAACAGGAGTGCGTGCAAAACGCAACCGGAATGTCTTACCTTTTCTATTATCTGTATATATAGGCTGTACCTGTTGAGCTCCGTACCATTTCTATGAAACCCTTGCCAAAAATCCATAAAACTTCCTTCAAATTCTCATCAGCGATCTCTGATTTTGCTGCATGGATATTGTCATCATAAGATCACCAGCTATCCTGAAAAAACAAGCCCTAATCCTAACCTCTGTGGCTACTATTGGGCAACCAGTCAACCAATATTATACTCTCTGCAAGTGCACAAACGCTAAGCAGTGTGAGGGGGGATGAGATGAGATGCTGACCCCCCTTTTTAGTGAAATTTGCCTGACTCACAAGCTTGCTACAGTTCCTGAAAAAGTCTTAAAAGGATAGTTTATCCCGTGATTGAAGGTCGGGTTTAGTTTTTTAGTCCACACAACACTGCTGCAGTTTCACAGGAAAACAGCGTTGCAGAATCTCCCAAACAATGGAAGTGAACGGTGACCAGTTTTCAAATGCAAAAAAATAACAGAATAGTAACTTAAATTCCCTTAGAACTGTTCATCTGCGGTAATCCAAGTTGCCAAAAGCCCCAAATTGCTAAGGCGACTCACAAAAATGTTATTTACACCGTGTTTTTAGCCTGAATCTTTACTGTAGATCCTTAACCTGGAGCCACGTTCTTGTGCACATGCACACTGTCTGAACTGGGTGTGTGTGGTGTGACGGTGTGCAAATGGCATGTCGGGCTTTAGGAGACTTGGATTATGCCAGATGAGCTGTATGGGGGCATTTTATGTTTTGTTTCCAGTTGTTTTTTACATTTGAGAACTGCTCACCATTCACTTGCATTGTTTGGGGGATTCTGCACCACTGTTTTTCTGTGAAACTCCAGCAGCGTTTTGTGAACGAACAAAATAATCCTGACCCTCAGTCAGTATGAGGGTGAGTAGATAATGGCTGAATTTTCATTTTTGGGTGAACCATCTCTTTAAAATGTCGGGTTTGAATGGTTTCAAATAATCATTTGTTGGATGCTGTAATGGTGGGCTAAAATGGTCAGAAAATCACTCCAACTGCAAGAATTGAGTTCAAGTGCCTCTGTTATCCTGTTCAGGCTTTTGGGTTTTGGGTAATAAATGTAGTATATGTATGTACTCAGAAGTATACGCCTTTATTTTGACAGTTGATGCCTAGTTTTATTACAAAATTGGTCTTAAATTTGATTAAATGGTGGCATTAAGTAAGGGATGATGTACAATGAGCAGGTCATTATTGTGAAATAAATCCCAACCGGATGATGTAGGTCTTGAATCATCCTGAGGGGGTTTATTGAACAATAACGACCCGCTCACGCTTATTATATGGTCACTTACCCCGCCAAAAAAATATGGCACACATTTGTGTGACACAAAACATTAATTTAAAAATGATTTTATGGCTTTATTTTGCAATAGCGACCTGCTCACTGTATATTATCCTGCTCTTTACATGGTTACTGTATGTACAAAAAAACCCAGTCATTTAACACAAAATATTAATTTTAAAATGATTTAACATATTGTTCCTCCAGACTTTATGATCAGAACTGTCTGTCTGAACCAAGAACTGCTCTTCATAACAACAGTCTGTTATACATAGCCACTATTACAGACCTTAGAATGCTGTAATCGCCCAATCAGAACAACAGAGTATTTAACAAAGCTATGTGATAAAAAGTCTTTAAAAGTCTTAGATTTAACTGGCTGATACAGTTAGATCTAAGGCCTGGACTCACCGATCCTTTATCTGACTGAGGTTTGTGTGATATCAGTAGTCTGTGCTGTGTATCGATAAATCCATGGTGCTGTCCATGATTGTAGCAGACAGATTCGTAATTGCAACTTTTTCTCTGCGTCCCCGCTTTTCCGTCAGTTTCCTCTTGGATCTATAATATTCTCTAAACTCTATAGCTATACCTACTGTATAAAGCTACAGCAAACTGACTATCTGTCCCCCCGGACTCCGTAAAGTAGTATAAACAGAACAACCATGCATCTTTTTGGGAGTATAAGCCATACATCACCCAGTCAGCAAAACTGAGCATCTAATTGACACAGACATTCTCCCCTGGGCCAGTAACATTATGAGTTCCAAGATGTGTTCAGACAGAAAGCAAAGCAAACTTTTTGCTGTGTGCTATTTTTGCAAATCTGACCGCTGGACTGTTTGTGCTGTCTGCGTTATTTGCCCCCAACAGCCAATGTAACATCACACATGCAACATTTAGTGGCATCTAGCTGTGAGGTTTTTAGATTGTAAGTAACTGAACTAAACGCCTCGCCTCACCCTCCCCTTCCAAGTTTGTCAGAAACTACTGTGGCCGTGAAACTCTCCCTCACAGATATACGTGGCTCATTCTGAGGTAACGAAAATACAACGATTCTCATTTTCGGGCAGATTATACACTAATGAAAATAGATTTATCAATATTATATTCCATTTCAGACATTTTTCCAATAGATATCTTTAAATTTTACACACTGGATCTATACACTAGGTAGCAATGGCTGCACTGACTGTGCTCATGCGTGTGCTCACCAGAAACAAACAAGTTCACAATGCACAGGAATAAGCACAAATACTTCACTCAAGTTGAAAAATTGTGAACTCACATGGACATATTTATTTTTCTACAAAGCATCTTTCCGTTCCACTGACTTTGCAAATGCACCACATCTAAAATTTGCTTAGCTTTCAACCCAACCGGTCACATGGTTGGCCCCCCTGCCCTAGAGCCTGGTTCTGCTCGAGTCTGTCACCTAGTGCTTGGAATTGTTTGGTCTTTGTAAATAAAATGATAAAAAGTACAATACAGACCAGCTCTTATATAAAATCGAGTTGACTTGACTCATCTAAGCACATAATAACAATGTATGGCGAGAAATGTAACAGGAAATGGTTTGTTTCTTTGTGTGAACATCGCATTAGTCCCATTCTTATACTTCCTACGCACAAACATTTGCATTAGCAGCTTTTGTAGTAGTTTAGTGAGTGTCCTCTGGGTGCCTGCCTGGACAAAACCTCTGAGAAAAAAAAAAGAAAAAAGAAATTTAGTGTTATCATCACTCCATTTGGAACAGGATGTGTCCAGCCTCGTGGGTATGACTACACAGTGTTTCTTATCTGACCAGAGAAAGTCATATGTCATAGCCATAAGCGCATATGTTTATTCAAAAGTTTAAAAGCATCGATTTATTCCTCTGTTTTTAAAAACTGCTCATCCTCTTCAGGGTCATGAAGCCTATCCCAGCATGCACTGAGTGAATGGGAGGGAAGCATACTTTACAGACTTAAAGACATTCATCAAATTGCAACATAAAAGCAATAACATCCCGCTGGTCTTCATATGTACTTGTCATCTTCAGCACTTGTTATTTTTTCTCTGGCTTTACTTTATCTACTAATCCGGAGAGCAGTGTAAAATCAGGCCAGCGGTGCTGTAGAACGAGGGTGTGACACAGAATGTACCTGAGTCTGATTATCAGTGGCTAACTGCAGCATAAGATTTATTAGATCTGCGCCACGAGACGACATCTTTTTGCAGTAAGTCCGAAGATTAATTGAGAGGCGTTTCTCGTGAGAGAGCCTTTAAATAAAATGCCGTCTAAATTCAATCTTTCAGCCAGCGTGATAAATAAGCTATAGGATGTGAGTCATATTACGAATAGTCTGCAGGCTGGTACAATAAGATTTGTTCTGACCTAACAGTGGTATAAATTTGGAAATACTTACAATGACCTCATTTTGTGCACATCCTCGGGTGAAAGCCAAAAGTCGTTGACATTTTAAAAAAAGTTTGATCGTTTCCATAAACTCAAGAGCTCCTAATGGACCACGGTGAGGTCAATGATGATTGAAATTTTAATCTAAGCCATCATCAGGTCATCATGTCCAATAAGTTCCCATCAGCCTCTGCTGTACTTCTGTGCAAATTAGTAAATGTTACCATAAAGACAAGAATATGATCACAGACATGGTCGTCATTATATTATTGGTACGTTAGCATTGTCATTGAGCATGTTTACAGCTGCATCATGGGTGATCCAATCACAATTGGACAGTATGTCAGTTCACACCTGGTATTACAACTCCACATGAGTTTCAAGTGACCTCGCCCTCTGCAAATAAACATGTAGCTACATGATTTCCATTTGCGAAGACCAAATGTGTTGGGGTTTTCTGATCGGTGGCCCTACAGTTGTATACATAATTTTTTTTATTTCACAAAGAAATAAATAATATAATAAATGTTCAAAACACACAATAACTTCATGCTAAATTTACCCCAAAGCACCAGCGATTTGAAGAATATTCTGTAGACAGTTTTTGCAAAGTTTATTAAGCTTCTCCTCGCTCAACGACTCTCAACACTGGATGATGTTTGAAAGTCTGGGGACTTTCTCCACGAGGGACAAATAAGTAGCCTATATTGGTCACTGTTTACTGGATTTGTAAAATCTGACATGTTTACCATCAATAAAATGATTGTACTTTTTCATAAATGTAGTGAAAACAGTGAAAAAAGTGTGCTCAAACAGCTGCCAAATGTTTGCAGGTAGAAGCCTTTCATACACAAAATAACCACCGGTATAGCAACAAAATGCCACATTGTTTTTCCAGGGAAAAAAAACAACTTAATGTATTGCATTTAATGCCGAATTTACACCACTGATTTGAAGAATATTCTGCTGACTTTTTGAAAAGTTTGCAAAGTTTCTCCTCACTCAATGACTCTCAAAATTGTGCAATTTTTCAAGGGAGTCTGGGGATATTGTGGTTGCCAGTTAAAACAAAAACACAAGAGAGCCCAAACACATAACATAACTTGCATTATATTGAACCCAGAGGAAATCAGACAGCTGTTAAGTGTGCGTGTACAGGATGTCGGTTAAGTAGGCGGCCCATTAATGCAGCCCAGGACACATTTGCATAAACGCTGCTGAAACAATGTGGTGACATGCAGCCCAGAACACCTTCGCCTGTGGTCTGAGTGCTTGGATCTTAATGAGTCCTCAACTGCATTTAATTCACCTAGCTGTCCACTTGTGATCAGATCACCCAAGACGCATGTTATTATGAGGTGTACGCAGACTCAATTTAAGCATATTAGCATGCTGTCATTAGCACTTAACTCAAAGCATCAGTGTCTATGTACCGTAAAACCTCAAGGAGCTGCTAGCACGGCTTTAAAATCTTGTTTTAATCCAGTTGCATCTTTTCCCTCTTTCCAGATCAGCTACCAGAGTATTGAGTCATCAGACCCGGGCATTAACGTGCCGGGTCCTCGCCGCACGGTGTCCAAGCTGAGGAACGAGACGTACCACATGTTCTCTGGCCTGCATCCCGGAACCACCTACCTGGTGTCGGTCCGGGCCCGAACCGCCAAGGGCTTCGGCCAGACAGCGCTCACAGAGATCACCACCAACATCTCAGGTGAGGCTTTGTACTGTCTGCTACGCCTTTGTACTTAATGCCTGGTTCAGTTGTAGTAGTTTTGTGTATTCATGTGAGTATGTGATTGTAAGTTAAAAGTATATTCTTGAATGGAAAACACCAATAATGATACCATCTACTTGCGTATAATGTGCATAATTCAGACATTGTGACAATGCCACTTTAAAGAAAAAAAAAACACCTTTCTTTTTCCAGGCAAAAAGCATGTTTTTACTCAAAGCACGTGTAGGCGAAAGCAAAAAAGACTAAGTAATGACTTGTAATTCCCCACTTTTGAAGAGCTTCTGATTAAATTACACGTATACTTTTAAATTACACAAATTATCTTCATTTTCCCTCAGCCAAACAGCTTTCAGACATGCATTGCCTTTCGTCTGATGGAATAACGGCAGACCTGAATTATAGCGAAGTACGACTGTTCCGTCTGAGCGGTTTGGGTGAAAACAGCTTTGTTCAGGCAGCATCACCACAAACTGAGACTGTGTTTATCATTGAAAAGCGGCAGAGAAATTAGAGCAGCCGTGTTTGTGAGTGAAAAGGTTGCCGGTATGGATCTTGAGATCGGTCTGGAAAACGTGTCCGTGGGGAACATTGCAGCACTCGTCTACAAATGGGTATCTGCGAGCTGTTTCACTAATTGTGTTTACTCAGATGAAACATCACATTCTATTGTGATGTTTTCCCATAAGAAAAAAAAAACGGTGAGATAGTGGAACGTGTGGATGATTTTCTGTTTTGTTTTGTTTTTTCCAGGAATTCATACATAAATAGTGAACAGCAGGCTCCCCAAACAGCTCACTTTCTCCTTTTTTCTTATTTCCGGAGATACGTCCATATAAAGCTCTTGATGCCGCCTGAGGAAGAGTGGCAAGCTTGAAACTTGAGAGGCTGCTATTTCAAGCCTTTTTTTTGTGTGTTTGTTGTTCATAATAACACAACCTATGCTTACATTGACCTGTCAAGAATCTCAAGTAGCCAGGTGAATTTTTCGCTTTTGTCTCAGAAGCCGAGGCTGAGGTCGTGTGACATTCTTCTTTGAACCACAAACCAACACTAACGTTCTCTTTGTGAGAAAGCTCTTAGAATGAACCATTTGGGTGCACAAATGAAAGCTAACACTTGCATTCATTACGTCTGTCCTTGTCATCTCAACACTGTGATGCTGTGATAGCTGTGATGCGACATTGAAATAAAGCTGTTAGAACTGTCAAGCCGGAGACAATGTAATCTAAATGAACCACTTTGGTTTAATGCATTTTGGTTTAGATTTTGGACAGAGATTCATAGATATACAGATGTGTCCGGTTTGCCTATTAAATAACATTGTGTTACCTTTATCAACCCTGAATGAATAATTAAATGTCAACTGTTGTTGAAGTTATATTGTGTTAATTACTGCACACAATTTATTAATTCAAGAGCACAATTAAGTAGCTTGTGCACACAATTAGGGCTGCAACTGATGATTATTTTTATAGTCGATTAATCGGACAATAATTTTCTCGAGTAGTTGTTGTTTGCCCATAAAATGTCAGAAGATGGTGAAAAATCTTGATCAGAGTCCAAGATGACGTCCTCAAATGTCTTATTTTGTCCACAATGCAAAGATATTCAGTTTCTTGCCTGAGAGGAGTAAAGAAACCATAAAGACATCAAAAAATATTCACATTTAAGAAGCTGAGATCAAATAATAATAGAATCTCTCAAAGCGATTAATTGGCTATCAAAAAAAGTTGGCAATTAATTTAATAATCAATTATTAAATGATTATTCGATTAATCGTTGCAGCTCTACACACAATAGTTTTGACTAAGCCTGATTGAACCAGTCCCCTGAAAGGTTGGGCTGAAAATGTTGTGTTTTTGTGGTGTGGTGTATTGATAACACATCGGTCATAGCCTGTGTGTCAGATACAAACACCCCAGGTTCAAATCTGGTGTAGCTTAATGATGCTTTCTTGGCAAATGAGCAGTCCCAGTACTGCAGCCATATCCATAGCGTCACAGATTCAACCACAGTAGTAGTCCAAGCAATAACCACATCCACAGCTTCACTCAGCACAGCAAGGCAGAGCAGCTACAGCGGTGCTCACAGTGAGTGGCTATATGTTGTTGCAGCTCGGCGTTTTCAAAGGAGGAATGAACAATAAGCAATAAATGCATAATGTTCAGTGTCACACCAGCTCTTCTCTCTATAGTAACTGCAGAGTGTTTCCTTAAACTAGCAATGCAAAAAAAAATACTGAGAGGAAACATAATACATTATTAAAAGATGTTGTTGGGGGACTAAAGCAACATAGAGTCACAACTAAAGTTAGTGAATGTTAGCAAAACTCTAACTAACTACCTAGCTTAAGATTGTTGTAGATTAACAAGATGGTTAGGTAGTGTTTTGCTAACTTTAGCTGTAAGATAAGCTAGCTAACAATGTAGATTAGCTAGTTAGCTTTTGCTCTGTAGCAAAAGACTAGCACTGCATCCAAAATCACATACCTTACACTATGTACACAAAATGTGTACTATTGTTCATTATACTTTTGTGTAAATAAATAGTAGTATGTATTTTTTTGGGTGCACTGCTCAGCACATATCACGCCACTTCCTGAGAGCCTCGTTACCAGTTGGATTTAAACTGATGCGTCATTGGTGTTACACCAGAGCTGCTTGTTGTTGTTGTTATCATCAGAACTACATTGCATTGTGGGATATTTATGCCGGTGTAGTGTCCAGTGAGTACTGCAATGTTTCCCTGGAAATATATACACAAGGTTTTGGGCATACTAAAAACTCTTACTTACTGTTTTAGCTAACTAAAAAGCATGTTAGTATATAATTTTGGACACAGCCTAGCAAACTAGCTACTGACTGATTAGCTAGCTAACTTAAAATGTGTGTGTCTGTACATATGTCACTAAAGATCCCCAGCAACATCTTTCACATCAAATTTTTTTAATCAAAATGTGGTTTTCTCTTCAAATAGATGGCAGAATGTTGACTGAGGTCCCAAAAAGGGGCGGAGCTTAGGAAGCGTCAGTTGTTCTTTGTCTTCTCTGTTGTGTCTGTATTAAACAGTTGCCACAAAGAGAATTTTTGAAAGGATGATAAAAGAAACAAAGTAAAAATGAATAAAAATGTGCCTCAAAGGGTCTAAACACCATGAATTTAACCAGTATTACGATTAATCTGGAGCCCTTTATTTGTGCTAACCCCACACTGTAGATAATGCCGCCTGTTCTCCATGCCTCCTTATTATCTGTACCTGCTCCATCTGCTTTAGAGGGTGGCCTGTGTGGGCTCACAGCTGTCAAGGTATACAATTCAACATACAGCCTCACATGCTCCCTCCTGGCTGCGCTGTCAGAAAAGCCCAGCGGGGAGCCAGCATCCTGCACCGTTTTGGTAGCGAGCGTGAAAGTGTAATGTTGCACTATTAGTCCTTTCATAATTCATGGCGGTGGATTTAACCACCAAACACGCAGGCTGGCTCAAACCCTCCTCGACACCGCTTCTGTATAATGCAGACCTCAGCTGTTGTGTGCGAGCTCGGGTGTGTGTTTATCGGGATGACAGGTTACACAAGCAGATTTTTACAACAAGCATTAATGCCTCCGACGCAGAAACATTCCCACTTCCATGCTGCAGCCTTTTTTTTTGTTTCGGCTTATCTGTTGTACCAGGGTAGCCAGTTGCCTCACTACATACTCCAGTTAATTCACTCCCTGTAGTAAACAGAGATGGGAACACTCAACCTCATTGTCCCCAGAGCTTTACTGAGGTTGTGCAGCTTTGAGATCTGTCCTAATTATATTATAAGGGCCTCTTGTTTTCTCTGTAGTTGGCTGCTGTTTCTAGTCATCATCAGTCAGTGGCACTGTGTGGGAGGCCTGCACACACTGTAGTACACAGGGGACGTGTGCGGGTAATGAATAAAGATAGCGCACTCTATCTTTTTATGTAGGGGTGGAAAAATGACTAAAGTATCCAAGCAGGAGTGCAGCTACATGCCTTTTTAAACACTCAAACAAACAACACACATCATCCCTTCTTGAAAATTGGGACAAACCATGTTCTACCAAAAAAAAACTTTAAAAAATTATTAATAGCAACACTAATTCCATTTTTTTAGCTGAAATGTTATTCTTTAAAGATTGTGTAAAGGAAAAGGGAGTTTTTCTTTTAAACTCATTATGCATATTAGAACACAGTTGAAAATATGTGAGAAGACTGAGAACTATGTAGTACTGATCTGTGAAGTTAGACCGTTCACGATTTTTTTGGCGGACCTGAAACATGGCTCAGTGTCGTGCCATAGCCGTGGTCCCCCAACACTATATAAGCCCCACGAACCGACGCTGCCTCCCCCCTCCCCTCACTCTCCCTAATGGGCAGGTACAAATGTGCCTTCAGTGACTCTCTCAGTCCAAATCAGCCCAGCAGTTCACTTCAGCTCACTTCAGTTCCAACAACCCGACACAGAAGGAAAAAATACCATCCTGTCACTTTCCTCTGGCTCTGGTGGCTCAAACATGTCTGGACATGTCCATTAAAGCTGCTAGATTGAGCGTGTATGTTGCAGGTCGTTTTCAGGTCATAGTGGTGTTTGACACTGAGACAGCAGAGCGGACACACCCCCAGCATGTCAGAGCAGAGAAAACTGCCTAATTTTATATACTTAGCAATTTTGTTGTTCATTCAAATTTGGCTGGTTGGTTATTAACGCATGTTTCTGTGGTGTGACAAACTCATACCACGCATTTATTGTTGCTTTACATGATCTTTCAGGATTTATTAAACATATGTAATTTATGAAATGTTGATTTCCATCAGCTTTTTACAAAGACATGATTTAATCAGGCATGACAAGGGTTAGCTATACCCTAAGGACCCCTGTCTCACTTACTGGTTTAAAAAAGGTGGGGAAACTACTCGAGCACTGGTAAAGGTAAGAATTATGGTTTTAAAATGTGTGTTTTGATTAACATTAAGAGAACTCTGAGACACTTTAAAAAATAAAATGGCGGCTCACTACAACTATGCTGTGAAATTAAAAAATGCAACATTTTGTCAACTCCGTCAGACCTTCCTTCTGCCCGATTTAACGTCTACATTTCATAAAAACTTTAATCATTAGGAGGTTGGCCCGTTACAAGATTTAATAGCCAAGAGTTTGATCTTTTAAAATATATTTTCCCACCTTAACTGAGTAAAAATCAAAAACCCCTCAAAATACAGTTTGTCTCAATCTTTAAGAATGTCTGATATTTGATATTTTCCATTTAAATATTCTAAATTTTCCTCCACAGCATCTCAACTTTTGTTTCTGGCTCTGCCTTAACTCTCCTGTGTGTTTTTCCTTCTTTCTTTCTGTTCTCAGCCCCGGTGTTTGACTATGAAGACATCCCCTCTCCGCTGAGTGAGTCGGAGAGCACCATCACTGTGCTGCTCCGCCCGGCGCTGGCAAGGGGGGCTCCTGTCAGGTACAACTAATACACTGCTCACTCCTACGCCAGCATTCATTCAGCGCTCATCCGCGCTGTGATATTTATAGCCGCAGTCAAAAAGAGCTCTCCGGAGCAAATAGTTCTCCAGGTTTGTTGCACAGTAGATACCATTTTAAGAACAACGTATGAAGAAGTTTTCTATAAAATCTTGGTACAGAATGTATGAAATGTTTCTGCTCCTCAGTCTGGCTCGGGTCACATCAGGATACCTGCCCTGACTGAACAACTATCGAAACAACGACCCAGAAAACTATCATCACTCCTTCCTTTCTGAAACCTGACTCACCGTGTCAGGCAGTTTTGGAATGACGACACATACCAACCAATCATATGTCGACCGGTTGACAGCTGTGTCAGTGTAACGAGCGCCACACTCCAATTTCAGTCAGGAATCCAGGTTGAGAAAAATGGAAGCGCTCGGCTTTGAGAAAATCTGAAAAAGAAACTGCAGTGATTCAGAGAAGGACGAATGCCTCCGGATCAAATATAACAATTCAGATAGAAATATGTATTGTATATATTGTTGTGTGGCTGTGAGGCAAGATTCTGTCAGAGACAAACAAAATAGAATCACTCTTTAAAGGAAGCCATGAATACTGAAGCCATCACTTTGGATAGACAAGCAGTACAGGACTGAATTTTTTAAATAAAATGTATATTTTTAACTTGTAATGAATAATGTTAGGTGCAAGAGTAGCACATACCTGTATGACAGAAGTCAAAAATGGTCAGGGGATCTGTCTAAGGATATCTTTTAAAATAGCTTTTTGCATGGCTTTGATAAATACTTGATTCTGATTGGTTAATTACAGTATTCTAAGGTCTGTAACTTCTGTAGAACAGACCGTTGCTGTGGACACAGTTCTGATCATACACTCTGGAGCAGACTTAAATTCACTTTTAAATTAAGATTTTGTGGCAAATTATTGATTCGTAAGCAGGATAATGTACAGTGAGCAGTTCATTATTGTGAAATAAACACCTTCATGGTGTACATTATCCTTTACATGAACTATATTAAGATAGTATACAGCAAGGTTAATTAATTCATTATAATTAAAGGCACAATATGTAATTTCTGCAGCTAGGTCTCTCACATTTAAACAGTAGCGAAAGATTTGTTAGTGTGAAGTAGTGTGGGATCATGAATGGATTTAACGTCTTACATCTTGCCCCTGATAAATGCCCCTCCATATTATAACAAAAAACTAAAACTAATGCTGAAACTTATGAAAAAAAAGCTAAACATTTTTAAACAATGAAAACTGAAAGGAAACCAGCAAACCCACTAAACTGAACTTAAAACAGCAATTAAAACAAAATACAAACAAAAACTAATGAAAAATACAAAACTGTAATAACTCTGATGTACAGTGTATTCTAACATTTTTAGTGTTATGCTCCATTTTGGCAAAGCTTTTTGAAATTGCTTTGGTGTTCTACATCAAATAGAAGCACTAACTTTGATTATGTTTTTATTTTCTTCATCTTCTTTAGTTCTTTAAAAAAAATTGATTGCAGTTACTTCCATAAATAGGAAATATAATTTTGCACACAGGCTCTGTTAGTTTCCCTCAGAGGAAGAGGCACCATTTTTAAAGGGAAAACTGTGTTTTTCCATAACTTGAATCTTGTTTTCATTGTTTTGACTGTCGCTCCCATCATTAATTATAATATTGTTCCCATAAAGTTAATTGCTGACATTTTGGAAGACGTGGTGACACTGCTAAATAGGAAGTGACAAGGCGAGAAACACAAGCAGTCAGACAGTTGGACAGGTGGTAAACAAACCCTCAGGTTAGCCAAACTTATTTGAAAGAGAAAATAAAGACACACAGTAATCTTACCCAAACTGTCTGTTGTAAACATCCATCACAGTTTACACGCTGGCTTTCTGGTTCAAGCCTTGAGCTACAGTATCACAACATTTCAGGTGGCCTCAATTTCAGTTTTCTCCCCCTGAGTAAACTGGGTTAGATATATCAGCTAAACTTTTGGCTTGTTTACAAGCTGGCTGGTCATAGAATGAAGACAAATGATAAAGAAACACAATTGGTCAGCTGATCAAAGTTCTTATAAATCCTTTTATATATATATACATCTAATTGTGCCCATAGGTGAGAGAGAGCAATAAAGCAGACATACTGTATGAGTGTGAAGATTCATTCTTGACATTAGGGAAAGTAGTTTCGTCAGTATTCCTAACACATATTCCTCATATTTGGTTTTTTATCCCATTCTTATTATCAGCGCACCAAATATGGCAACTTGGTGAGTGCCCCCATGCTTCAAACTATGACGCTGTAGTTTCCCCCCTATCATTATTCCTGGGGTCGCCCCTTTAGCACTTTGTTTTGATGTGCTGAAAAAGTCGGGTGACATAGTATAAAGAAGGAGAGCATTCGTTTATGGAGGATGTGGGCTGGATAGATGGGTCGAGATGAGTGTTTATGTTCTGGATGAAACTAATAGACAACATTGACTTCTTTTGAACTTATGTAGCCTACACAGATTATCCTACGTTACATTACATTTTGTTACGTCACATCACGTCACATTATGTTACGTTACTTGATGTTACGCTACTTGAAACCAGTCAACACTGACTTTTTCTGACTTATGTAGCAAACGCAAGCTGCATAACTTAGGTTATGCGTTGCATACCTTATGTTATGTAACTTACATACGTTATGTTTACGAAACCAGAAATGTAACATACAGAAGTTGCATAACTTCAGTTACGTGTTATGTAACTTGCGTTGTGTCCGTTTGATAGCGTTACATTACTTGTTGAAACCAGTCAACACTGACTTCTTTTTAACTTGTGTAATATACACAAGTTTCATAACTTATGTGAAATGTTGTGTAACTTGTGCACATAGTGTTACATTATGTTGGGTAGAATGTTTTGGATGGCAATTGGACTTTGAGTTGAGATTAATTTACTTACTAGCTGGTGAACATAATTTGCAGTTTGCAGCTTGAGATACTTGGCGGAGACCATAACTGAGCTAAAAGGGGAGTGGATATTACATCATTTACTGTAATGTGTAAATGCTGTGTTCACCATAACAGATTTTAAGGTGATAATACTATACTCAGTGCTGTGTTTCCAGCTTATTCTGGTGCTCTCAAGTAACCAAAAATATCAATTAATGATGCCTTAAACTTGCATACATATATTGATATTTTAAGCTAATCAAACTCAGTTCTGAATCTGGAACTACTGAGCATGAAGGCTCAGTGTGTTTAATCAACATCTCATATCTCAAGTTGCTCGTTTTATTTTCAGGTTGTATATCAAGGTTGCAAACATTAATTAGACTGCCTCTCAGATCCGTACTGTTCATGTACTCTCAGCCAATAAAACGTAATTACATATCTCAACTGATCTACTATTTATGACCTTATTCACTTTCAAACTCTGAAAGCTGAACCTCAGTGGATTCTGTAAAGGCTTCAGATTTGAAAAGAAGATCCAATAGTGAAATCAAGTTTGCTGAAATGTTATCTAAACCCGCCCTAAGCTTCTCGCTGTCGTCCTCCAGTGCCTACCAGGTGGTGGTGGTGGAAGAGGACGGTACCCGTCAGGTGAGGAGGAGGGAGCTGGGCAGCGTCGACTGTTTCCCCACGCCAAACTCCCACAACGAGGCGCAGGCGAAAGGAGCCCCGCACTACTACACAGCCGAGCTGGCTCCCAGCAGCCTGCCCGAGGCCACACCGTTCACCGTGGGTGACAACCACACCTACAACGGCTACTGGAACAGCCCTTTGGACCCCACCAAGAACTACCTCATCTACTTTCAGGCCACCAGCAACTTCAGAGGGGTAAGAGCCATCAAGATGCCTGACAGGGCTTTTGTTTCTGGGGCTCAGACGCACCGCTTTTATGTTTTAGCAACCCTGACAGTCAATTTAGATTTGTGTCAAGAAAGTCAGGAGGCAGGAGGCAGTGTGCTGGCACGGCTACGAGAGAGGAAGCAGTCCTCTGCATAAACAAGGCTTTATTTACGACCAAATGGGGTGATGTGTGTAATGCATTTTTAGGATGGCTTTGGCTCCATTGTTTCCCTCTGGTAAATCTTGGGACTTGTTAACGTTGCACCACATCTAAATGAAAAGCCCCTCAAAAAATATCACAAAAGCAAATGAATCTAAACTGTTTTTGGAAGATAATTACATGCAGAATACAATGTGTACCCCTGCGTCCTTTGTAACCGTCCAGTTGTCAGATTCCCTCGTATTCAAGCTCTTTAAAAACTTTAAGAATCGTTTCTTCTGTGGGGAAAGTCAAACACTGGCTCCCAGGCTTAAAACGATCTGAAAAGCACTCCTTAAGCAATTGAAAAAGCGACTGAAGCATGAATAAGGGATGCGCTGGCCAGTGTGCACAGAAGCAGCGAAAGTAAATGCTGTTTAATTCATTAGGTCCATATGGAGGCTTATGTGTGCCTGTCCGCCTGCCTGCCTGCAGCCTCTCATCTAGATACCAGCATGCGACTCCACAGACGACGCAGCCAGCGTCCTCTGGGTGCTGCTACGTAGGTGGCGTCTTCCGAGACCACCGAGTCAGTCTCTGGTAGGGGCCTTCATCCTGTGATCTGGAATCAGCAGCGAGCTTTCCCCATCATTGACCGCCATCCTTGATGTTTCTCCCCCAAGGCCAAATTAAAGGCTTTGTTGGCGCGGCGGCTCTGAGACAGAAATCAGCCGACACGACGAGCTGAATAATATAATTCATGTTGACGATTTTTCTTTTTTGTCCCGCAAACATTTTCATCTCCAATCTATTTCCTCAACCATAGCTGTGTTTCAGGAGAGATTGGCTGCTCAGGGAGAAAGGAAAAGAGAATTATTTTGACAATTACCCAGGATAAATTAGATGTACGGGGCTTATTGTGGACCATGAGCTGCCATTGAATTGAAACAGTAATTGCTTTGGCAGATAGGCCTTCAGTGGGGCTTGAAAGATGCATGATTGGTGCTGCCAGTTTCCTTTTGACACACGCAAGCAAGAAGCAAACACACACACACGTTTTCTCTCTATCGTATCTGTAATTTTCATTCAATATCTAGATTACAGCTCTGTTTTACATTAAAAATGAAAATACCAGCACGCTGTTGCGTTTATCATCACTCGTCATCTGGGATTACCTGTCACTCATCCCTGTTTTCACTTGATATACTGTCATGTGTTTTGGGTAGAGTCGGGTTCTGATCTGTTTTTGATCCAGCTCCAGATTGGCAAAATACCCAGATTTGTGAAGCTAACAAATCTGTTATTGAATCTTTTATCTGCAGTTTATATCAGCTATAGCTAATTGACATTAATTCTGTCTGTGAGTAACTCGCTAAAACATCCAAATTATGTTTTCAAGCCAGTGATATCTACAAATCAGTGTTGCGTGCACCCATTCATTTGATAGAGACAGAAACCACACTCTTGAACTCTGTTCTATGATTATCAGTGTATTTTGCTGTTCACTGAGACCAACAGAGTGATGATAGTGAGACGAGCTCGCTAATCACATCAATTCAGTTTCAGTTGTCAAAATCTCCCTATTAAAGCTGCACTAATCAATATTATTATATTAACATTGGATTAAATTGCTATATCTAATGTGAGAGGAGGCACTAGTGACAAACCCACCCATTTTCACCAGACTGCCGTTCCACCCAGCTATATGATGTTTTTTAGCATCTTGAAGCTCCGGTTTGGATTCTACAGCCTGTAACTTTACTGTTTAGGTTCAGCACTAACAGATCTATGATTTGCAGTGAAAGAGTTCCGATACAGTGATGTGATTTCATGGGGGGGCTGTGTATAAATGATACCCCCCAGGACATTCACCTGTGCGTTTAAAGCCTTTGTCATTTAACGCGGCTTAGTGTAGCACATTTTGAAATGTTTTGGACGTGGTAACAATAGTCAGATGACCTTTGTTGTCATAATGGGGTGTTGTCATGGTGACTTTTATCATGGTTGATGTTGTGAGACAGTCGCAGCTTTGTTAGGTCGAGCAAAAGAGTATGGTTTTTGTTAAAATAAGTATATTACTTACATAACTTAAAAACAGAGTATGTAAATTCTGCAGCTATGGGTCTCTCTCACATTAACACAACAACAAAAGACTTAGCTTTGACGTCTTGAAGTGGCGTGGGATTATAGGATTTGTCATCTTCACCGTTAAACAACAATCATAGTTGATGCAAATTGTATCTGACATGACTCAGGCACAAATCATGTTCACAGATTAGAAAATATTCAGGTTTTACATTGGCTTTTCTTTCCTCTGATGTAGCCAACATATCCCATGTTTTCTAAGAAGTTATACCAGCTAGCAACTAGCTAGCAACTGCTACCAGGAAATTAATCATTAACTTGAATAAATTACAGATTTGTCTGCGTTTTAATTGTTGGAAACCTTTAGGATAAGTACACAACTCAATAAAATATATAACCTATGGCTCACATCTTTGGTCATTTTAATGAGGAAGTGTTACATATTATAGCTTTAAGTTAGCTTACATTATGTACGTGAAGTAAGTTTGTCACATACAGCTATGCAACTCAGGTGCAGAAGTTAAAATAAGTCAACGTTCAAATTTGACACGAACTGCAACTTCCTGGTTGAAAGTCCAAATCCATCCACCCAACCTCCTCCCTGCACGGACTTTATCACTCTCTAACTACTTTATCAGATATTTCTTTCTCTATGACATTTGTGTATCAAATGACAGGCCATCACTGCACAGTTAGCACAGAGTGAATTGCAGAAAATGACGCTTAAAAAGCAAAATAAGGTGTTGTGTTAACACACAAAATGACATTAGCGTGTTATTCATGCACAATTTGGCAAGACCAGGCTGTATAAACCCACTGCACACTACCTGCTCAGCACCAGACAATTCTGATCAATTTATCAGTTTGAGTAATTTTTTAAAGAAAAAAAAAAGTCTAAATTCCCTGATTCCAGCTTTTAAAATGTGATTTTTTCTTTTCTGGTTTCTTTATTCCTCTATGACAGTAAACAGAATATCTTTGGGTTGTGGACAAAACAAGACATTTGAGGACGTCATCTTGAGTTTTGGGAGACACTGACTGAAATTTTTCACAATTTTCTGACATTTTATAGATCAAACAACTAATCGATTAATCGAGAAAATAATCGTCAGATTAATCGGCTATGAAAATAATTGTTAGTTGCAGCTTTAAATACTGTGCAACTGTATGTCAGTCCTGTGTTTTCAGCTTGTGGTCAAATATATCAATCAATGCTGCTCTCATACGTATCATTGATATTTTAAGCTAGGTTTTTCTGAATCAGGAACTGCTGAGTATAAAGGCTCAGTTGAAGACAGTTATTTCAATGTAGTTGATGGGTTTCTCATTTTATTTTCATGTTGTATATTACGGTTTTAAACATTTATCAGGCTGCCTCTTAGATCTTTACTGTTCATGTGCTCTCAGACAAGAAGACATTATTACATATGTCTCTGCGTTTTTGTTTTTTATAACCTTATTCACTTACATACGTTGAAAGCTGAACCTCCATGGATTCTGTAAGGGATTAGACAGGCTTCAGATTTGATAAGAAGATCCAATACTGAAATCAAATTCGATAAAAATGTTATCAAAACCCACCCCGAAGATGGGGATTCTTCAATATACTGTATATCCCTCTTCTTAACGAGATTGGAGGCTCAGTCGCATTAAATTGCTACTTTGACAAGCGCTGTTCCAAAAGGCCAAAAAACCAACCTTGACAGAGGACGGGATGACACATGACATACTACCTACCGCTGCTTTAATAACCCCTGGGTGGGAGTAAATATGACTTATCTGTCACTGCTCAAGATGAGAGGAGATGAGAAGCCACTTGAAACAGATTTCCAATTAAAAAAGGTAATTTGGCAACCGTTTTAGGTGAGAGGTTTTTGACTCCAATCTCAGAGCACAGATTAGCATAATTGCCCATAAAGGCTGATTTAACTCCCTTAAATCTTAATTTGGGAACATGCCCCTCCATCTCCCGGATAAAGGTGGCTGTTTTGGGGGCGTCGGAGCCAATCAGCGAACACGGGTGCGGGACCTCACATGGCGACGGGGAGCACGGGTCTCTGATATCACAAGGAGATGTCATCCACTCGGAAATTTCAATTATTTCCACCACATAGCAAAGGTCTGGGTGACTTTGACTCAGACGGCCGCCTGTGTTGGAAGTTTTAGACAAGGTTGCGGATTTCGACTGACTGACTCATAATTAACTTGAGCCGTGGACGTTTTTTTTCTTCCTGCTAATCATTGTGTCTTCATGGTACCAAGCCAAATGAATTAACTCAGGCTTTTCTTTTACTCACAGGAGACCAGGATAAACTGCATTCGGATTGCTCGCAAAGGTAATACTCGCCTTCCTTTTCAATTTTGAATGTGCTTCATGTAACATTTTCACATTCATTTTGATTCTGTATGCCTTAAACATGGTGTCATGAAGGCTATCGTCTGTCCTCTCTTCGTACTTTTTACATTGTTAGCTGAATTGAATCGCTGCATTGATTTAGAGCACACAGAGACGGGGTTTACAGCACAAAACAAGATGATGGAGCTCTTCTTTTAGCGCAGGTGGAGCCTCAGCGTTATGGCAATTCCAAATATCCAAGGAAGTTAAAGTGAAGTGAAGAAAACTTTAAAGTCACAGTGACATTTCTAATGATGCAAATAACTAAAAGTTCTTTAGAAATATGCTTTTTGATTCATAAACTGCTCCTGCCGGGGACAGAATGTTCCAACATTTCAGTGATCGCATGATGGAAGATATTCCAGCTATGTTAAGTGTTCTGTAAACTCGAAAAGAAAAATAGAATATGACTCAACTCAAATACAACTGAAATACAGTTTCAGTTATTAAATGCAGTTAAATATCTGATTTATCTGTCGATCATTACATCAAATAAATTTAGTTACGAAATCAGTTAAATGTTACAAGCCAGACAAAGTGAAGCGGACAGAGACTGAATAACGAAGACATTTTTGACAGCAGAAATCACAGCGAAAAATTTGACATGAAAGAAAATCCATATAATGGAGAAGAAACCATGTTGTACTGACTGGAGTTGTAGTCATTTATAAGCTAGCAGGTTATTTCTTTATTTAACTTTCACAAGATGCTTTATTTGTTCAGAAAGACCCAATTAGAATGTACTGTTTATAATGCTGGAAGATATTTGATCTTGAATTCATTATCGGTGTGTTGGACAACATTGTTGGCTGTTTCATTTATATATTTATTTATTTTTGATTGTCTTTATTAAAGCCCACATTTCTTGTGCTGCATCATCAGCTGATCATGGATGTATTAAAAGAAGTGGATACCAGATTCCAGGATGGCACCCAGTCACTTGAGAGTAAACTGTCTGCTGAGTGCATTAGTCAATTATGTTTTATAGATTCTACAGTGAGGAGATTTTCTCACCATTTAATAAACTTGTATCAACGTCAGTGTTACATATTACATCAGACAGTTTAGAAAGAAGAAAAGATATTTGTCGATGACGATTTGGATCTTTATCGTTAGCTACGAAAATTCTTAGACGGTTGGTTCATTATGAAATTTGTAGTTGCCAGGTCTATCAAACATCCGACACACTGACCCCAGCAACTGTAGCTGACGTTCATGAACTGGTTGTAAAGTAACACTGATGGTAAGTACATGCTGGTTGTAATGTTAGCTCTTTGTCAAGGCTAGCTTGGTTTAGTCAAGGTAGCCTTAATTTTGACACTTCAGTCTGCACAACCACATCCATTTGCTAAGCAACCTCATGCTGTGATTAGCCTGCAGCGTTACGTTAGAAGTCTGACTCTTGCTACACTGTGCTTTAACTCTGCTGCTGCTGTCAGTTTATAATTGTAGCATGTGTTGTCCGATTAAGTATTGATAACTTAGCTTATATGGTGAGCAGTGGGCAAAAAATGTAATCAGTGACACCGTGTAACACCAGTAACACCTACTACTCCAACAAGCCTAGCTTCCAGGTCTGCTTCCACGCTCCCCCTGCAGTTGGAGATGTCCTGTTTTATCGACGTCTCTTTTATAATAGTGGTCTAGGCGCCTTTTCAGGCTGTAATTGTCGCACCACAAGTGGCCACTGGGACAAATTGACAGCAAGGCTGAGTGGCAGGGGCCATATCCAGCTCTCTTAATACATCCATGAAACTGACACATCAGTTTTTCTTTTTCTGCTTTCTGGTACAGTGTTAGACGCTCAAGGCATGTTCCCTGCCCCCAGTGGTTGATGCACCTGCATTATTAATATTAAAATACATTAACCTTTGCCACCAGGTAACCGTAAGTGTCACCAGATCAACCAAGGATTATAACTTTAAAGCTTGATGAATATAAATATGTCACTCATCGGTTTCTGTGCTGAGATGTGGGTTTGCTCTGCGGGGTTCTTAGTGACAGCTTTATAGCCGGGGTCCTGGGGCAAATACATTAGCAATCAGACAGGTTTTTAACAAGTCCCTGGTTGAAACGTTTTATCTGAACCACTTACTCTGAGGTGAAAGAGAATTAGAACTCTGCAGGTATCATCCTAACACCGTGGTAATTGTACATTATATTTAGCAGAGCTGCTTTGAGGTTTTAACTCATGATGTTGTATTAGCTATAGGTATGCATATGTGTAGGGCTGCAGTCACATGGATTGAAAAATCACAATGGCTCATAATGGTTATAATAACTAGTTAAGATAATAAGGTTCTATACTCGTTTAATGTGGCTGCCCCATGGAGTCCTTTGTTAAATCCCCATGTCTCAGCAATTAAACTGCTGGGTAAAATGTTATTATTATCTATTCTAATGAGGGTTTGACAATAAGAAGCAGGATATAATAAGCTGGAATTCTGCAAATGCTACCACAATAGCAGCACACTCTTCAAAATAAGGGTTCTTCCTGAAGGCCTGGGCTTGTACTCAGAACTGTTGTCCTCTGAGGATCCCCATTTTGAAAAAAGGGTTTGTTAAGGGTTCTTTGTAAGACCAGGGGTTCCCTTAGGAGCCCTTTTCAGCCAAAGAACCCTTTTTGGAAGAGGACTACAATATGCACTCTGTGGGATTCAAACTTTTTCACATCTGGTTCATATGGTTCTGAGTAGAACACTTGGAAGACAAGAGAGTTAAAATTGAAACCTTAATTCAATGTATTTTTGGATCCTCCTGGGTGGGTTCTACATGAAACTCCACGAACATATTAGGGTTCTCAGAAGAACACCCTTGGTAGGTTCTAGATAAAACCCCTGGAGTATAAACGGGTTCTGGGTAGAACCCTCTGGGTGGGGTCTTGATGAAACCCTTTGAATGTACGAGGGTTCTTGGAAGAATCCCCTGGGTGAATTCTACTGTAGATGAAATCCCTGGAGTACAAAAGGGTTCTTGGGAGAACTCCTAGGCTGGGTTCGAGATTAAACCCTTCTTGGTACAACCCCTTGGGTGGGGTCCTGTTAGCACCCATTAGGAGGTGGACTGGTTTGGGATATAATCCCCAGGGAGGGCTCTGGGGGGAATATGACATCACAGAAGTGTTGTCTGGAGAAGCTCTCAAGGCTATGGTTCATAGTAGAACCTCTGTTGAATCTTCACAGACATCTCTCAAGGCTATTTTCCACCAAATTAGCTCTAGTTCTTGAA